>JALDNG010000162.1:550000-647500 GCA_024349245.1 Neodontobutis hainanensis | reverse complement strand
TACATCAAGAAGAAGATGAGTGAGGACGTGTCTGCAGAGAGAAGCATTAACCTGTTCCACTGTCTGAATGAACTGAATGACCGTTCTCTGGTGGAGCAGATCCAACAGTACCTGAGTTCAGGACGTCTGTCTGAAGCTGGACTGTCTCCTGCTCAGTGGTCAGCTCTGGCCTTCATCTTACTAACATCAGAAGAAGGTCTGGATGTGTTTGAGCTGAAGAAATACTCTGCTTCAGAGGAGGCTCTCCTGAGGCTGGTGCCAGTGGTCAAAGTCTCCAACAAAGCTCTGTGAGTATTGTTTATTTTACTAAATAGTATTAACAGTTTCTTCTACAGCTCACAACAATATATTCTTTCAGACTGAGCAGCTGTAACCTGTCAGAGAGAAGCTGTGAAGCTCTGTCCTCAGTCCTCAGCTCCCAGTCCTCTAGTCTGAGAGAACTGGACCTCAGTAACAACGACTTGAAGGACTCAGGGCTGAAGATGTTGTCTGTTGGACTGAAGAGTCCTCACTGTAACCTGGAACAACTCAGGTCAGGAGTCTAAAACTTTACTTTACTTTACTTTACTTTACTTACTTTAATGTTATTCACTATTTATTAGAGGTACTTACTCTAGGTCTTAGTCTGTTGCATATGGAAGTCTTTTAAAGATCATCAAAGACAAATATGGATCAAGTGCTTTTTGGAAAAGACTGATGCTTTAATTTGTAACAAAACCATTTGTTTACACAGTAAAATAAGTTTAGGTTTTCAAAGATATACCACGCTGCTGTATTATTCAGTCACTTTTAAACAACCAGGTAATGTAAACTCCTGTTACTGATGATCTGTATAATGTTGTGTGTTTGTAGTCTCTCAGGTTGTCTGATCTCAAAGAAAGGCTGTGCTTCTCTGGCCTCAGCTCTGAGGTCTAACCCCTCCCATCTGAGAGAGCTGGACCTGAGCTACAACCATCCAGGAGACATTGGAGTAAAGCTCCTGTCTGCTCTACAGGAGGACCCCCTCTGCAGACTGGACGCTCTCAGGTATGGACAACTTTGAGAAAATCGGTAAAATCGGTAAAATACATTTGACGTAATTTTAAAATTTAATAACCTCTTCTTGTTTTGATGAACTCCCTAGCACAGTCATCGGGGGTTAATAGTTAAAGGCAAGACTGATCAAACGTATATTTTATAATTTATGGAAGAGGCAGTCACTGTTTTATTGGTTGGCTGTGCTAGTGGCCAAACTGTTTCTCATAATGCTTTACACAAGACTTTAACTGTGGAGAAATAATAACAGTATTATTGTAAGGTCAAACAGAAAATTAATTTATTGTAAGTTTTAATTCTAAAATGTTCATCAAACTAATTTGTGAATGTTCTCAGTCAACCAGGACATATTCAAGAAAAGGTTCCAAAGAAGGCATCTGCTCTTAAAACACGTTATGTTCCTGTGATACCTTCTGATAAAACACAATAAATAATATTTTTCTTTCTTGATCAGAGTTTTGGTTGAATTCAGTTATTTGCCTTTGTGCTCCTGACCTTTTGTTTGCTATCCTGTAATGTCAAATGAGGATCAAAAGTCCAGACAGATGTAATGTCTCTGTTTTCCTTCAGACTGGATCCTGCTGGAGTCCACTGGATCAGACCAGGTCTCAGGAAGTGTAAGTGTGACAGTCTCATTGATTTAGACCAGCCTTTTCAAAGATTAATTGAGTTACTGTTTTGTGCTTCATCTGACCACTGTGTTCAGTTTAAAACCCATATTTTCAAGCAAAGGAACAGATTTAGCTTAACTTTAGTTATGGGTTTATAACAGTGATGGCACAGCTTTGTATTTGACTTTTTTTTACACCAAAAAAGTTTTGTGCTAGTGTGTGTAAAAAAAATTTCAGAGGAGGTACGTAACTGAAAAACGTTTAAGAGCCATTGGCCTAAAAGAGGGTTACTCAAAAAAACAAATAAATAAGGCAGATGAAACGTCTGACATATCTTGAAAAGTGCATCGAGTCCCAGGCAGAAGGTTTACGTTAAGCGACATCATTAAAAGAGACCACAAAGAAAACACAAAGCTGCCAGCGACGTGAAAAATCCATTGTGAAACATAAACACAACAACAGTACAACAATAGTGAGATACAACTTTTAAAGGTTTGTGTACCAGTTAGCCTTGCGGCTACACCGAGAACTAGAATAATCTGTGGCCGTGAAGAGCACTGCAGGTCTGGAGCAGTTGCTGCTTCTCTGTCCCACAGGGGCCACGGACAATCTGTTGTAGTTGCAACAGGTGAATGCACCCCGCCTGCTGTCCACAGAGCTGATGGACAGGTGCCGTCAATATGGAGCTAATTAATTGTAAACAAAAGAAAATAATTTGAATCATAAACCTAGAAGCGTAAACGTAAGCTTATTCAACAATATTAGAATTTTTAATTTCCACCTTAATCCGGATTGCTCAAAACATAATTCCCTGTGCCCAAAACCCCCTCAACACAGACTCATTAATAATTAATGAGTATTTTTTTTAATAGTACTTTATAAATGACTTTTGGATTGTAAAAGCAAAGAATAGGGAGCATAAACGTAGTTAATATTACTAAAGCCATTTTTATTTTCAAAAATAGGTCTTTTTTCTTTGTTTACGCTTTCAAGGCTATGGTTAAAATTCCATTTTTATTTTACAAATCTTTGCTTATGTTTCTAAGCTTAAGTTAAGCTTCTGGGTTTACAATTCCAATTCTTTTCTTTCATTTACAATTGATGCAACTTTATATTGACACCACTTGTGTTTCCAAAGATGCAGTGTGAACCTGCTGCAGGTTGGCTACAGGACTTCACAATTTTACAATACTAAATATCCAGTTGTATTTAATTTTTCTTGTTTAGTTTGACCTAATATAAAATTAAATAATGTTTTTTTCATTTCCCAATGTAAATTTTCAAAACAAATAAGAAAAACTGGGGAATTTCTACTGTGATTGGCGGTTTTCAGATTTAGTTTTTTTCATCTCAAGAAAAAAATCCATTGGTCGCTACATACACAGACAATTACATGGTAAAGCGGTCATTTTTAGGTTGAATTTTGTGAACTGTAAAAGTTGGTTTATTATTTTAGTGGCTATTTTGAGTTAAGTGGTCCTTGGTCTAAAAAATGTTTGAGAAACATTGATTTAGACCAAAACATTTCTAAACCACAGGCTTTGCTGTAAACTTTTAGAAATATTTAAAACCTTCAGACATATTAGAAACCATATTCATTACTGGACTTACTGGACTTACAATGGGATCTGTCTCTGTCCAAACTCTGAGCCAGACACAAATTCAGGGACAAATGGATTTCTTTTCCACATTGTCCTGAAAAGTGTGTGTGTGTGTGTGTGTGTGTATGTGTGTGTGTGTGCGTGTGTGTGTGTGTGTGAGAGAGAGACGTGTTATAATTATCCTGGCCACAATAATTGCAATTAATGATATTTTTACAATAATTACTTAGAATGTTAGAAAACATACAGGAATCACATTTTCTTTTTTTCATTTTCAAGTTTGATAATTGAAGATAAAAATTCAGAGAAATCCTCTTAAAACAGGACCAGGAGGTCGGTAAATTAAAATGCAATAAAATAAGTTGCCAAATTGTTGCCAACCTTAGTCATATGCATCTCAAAGGAGTAGAAAGAGTCTGGGTTTATCAACCTGCAGCAGAAACAGTCCCGGGACACGAGTGCCTCCCTGCCGCGAGACCCGCGGTGTCCCAAACACAGAACAGGGCAGCGCCGCAGTGACAGGACGTGGTCGTTATTGACCAGCATGTAACAGGATACAGAACTCGCTCCCGTGGAGTGAAATTTAGGAGCCGTCAAGTTGGAAAAACCCAGTCAGATTGGATGATGACCACAAGCACCGCTCGTTCCAGACAGATCCGGAGCCGCTCGGACTTTGTAGTTGCCCACGGTGTTTTCTCAGCCTGGCCCCGACTCCAGCATTCGAGCCCCGCTTCCTTCTCTTGTCGCAGGGCTTGGCTAGCAGCAGGTACTCCGGTGATAACGTGGAGAACTCAAAAACTGGAGGGAAAAATTCTGCGTACCTGGCCCAGGTAACACAAAAGTCTTTCATCTGCTCATTTATTCGAAATAGAGTGTGTCGATCATATTTAAAAGCAGCTGAGACACAGCTACTAGTTGTGAGGGCTGATAAGGCAACAAACAGCACTAGATATCCAAAAATGCATTAGATAGAGAGGGAGCAGAGGCAAAGCTGAACACAGGCGCCCTCTTGAAATTAAGTCCTGAGTCATTCTCTATCCTGTGGAGGGTTCAGTCTTTTTCACAAGAAAAAAAGGTGAATTACATGAGGAGTCTGGACACTCCTTAATCACACCTGAATTCTTCAGTGCTTCTACTAAAGGTGCAATGCCGTCTTTAGCCTCCTTTTTTAAGAAATATTGTTGTTGAAATGGTCTAAAAGACCCTTTGGGAGGGATTTATATGGTTCCAATCCTTTGATATACCCACATCAGTGTCAGTGTTCTGTAGGTATGACCCTGTTCTTCATTATATCCTGTCTGTTCCATTAAAATGTCTGTATGTGACTCATGTGGTGAATGTGAGTGTGTCGGGACATGATCTTGATTCGGTTAGTCATTCTTATGCCTGGGTCACAGGCGGCATGTTCTCTCCCTTCTCCTTCTCCGTATTGGTTTTCTCTCACTCTGCAATCTCTAGCCCAATGACCTCTCCTTCCTCACCTATTGCATACGTCGTCGTTTATTCCATTGGCCACGTCCATCAGCATTTCCTCAAAAAAATAAATCATTTTCATTAGCATTTACAACAACCAATGTTTCATTTATCTTCTACATTTATCTACATTTATCTTCTATTTACATTTATTTATTTAGCTGATGCTTTTATCCAAAGCGACTTAAATTAAGCTTCTAATTTCCAGTGTTATCAAACACCACTGGAGGCTAGGTGGATTAAGTGACTTGCCCAAGTACATAACCACCAACCTTCCGGTTGAGGGACAACCACTCTACCACTGAGACACTGCACCCTAGTGGCTCTGTAAACTAATACATATCTTGGCAAAGTTCCGATTTCATGCCACTGAGGAATGAATTCTTTAGTTAATTGGCGTATGGGCTTGTCCCCTCGTTGTCCCGAGTTATACCACTGTTTGGATCAAACACCTCTTGTAATCTCTGGAAATACACTAGGATTAATTCATCATCTTCTTGTTTACAATGGGCTATTTTTGAATTGTCCACACACCCTTGGTAGTGCTCAACGATTTTATTCAAGAGGAGCTCAGCCTCTTTAAGATCCAGTTCTTTCCACGGTCAATGTACTCGGACTGTATCTGACTGATTTCAAAATGACTGACTCCTTTTGTCCCGATCATGGATTTGGCATTTCTACTAATGGATACATTTCTACTTTGCTAGCATCTGGGTTCTTTACAGTAGATTTTGCTCCAGAAGGAAAAAAGGACTTACCGCTATGGGTTGTATTACGGTTCTCCCCTGAGCTAGCTGCTATCGGCTCCCCAGAGGAATGTGCTGGAGGGCCACATGGTGGAGAGAGGCAGAGACAGGAGCAGATGCTGTGACTGATGCAATGGGTCGGAGAATGTGCTTGCTGGATTGGCAGCGGCTCCCCAGGGGAGTCTGCGGGTCCCAGCAACTGTTGGTTCTGGTTCAGGTATGGAGGAGGGGATGTTAGTGCAGATTCCCGCTCTCCCCGCAGTTCAGACTGTCGTTGTGTCCTTCGGCAAGACAGTTAACACACCTTGCCTCCAGTGGCTGTAACACTGGTAATTACTGTAGAACAATGTAAGTCGCTTTGGATAAAAGCGTCACTAAATGAATAAATGTAAATGTTCTCTATCTAGCTTATTCTTTTGCCTGCCTATTCTTCTTTTTTGGGCTTGTCCAGCTTGTCTTTGTTTGCTCTTGTTGTTCAGATTCTCTGCTATTATCTTTTTAACTAAATCTTCACAGTCTCCTTCTTTAGTAAATGTCTCCTAATTTACCTATAACCCCATATTCTGCTTTCCATTTGTGAAAATCTTTTGGACTTTACTTTCTGATAAGCTTTAGAGCTCTTTTTAGTAAAATAAATATAAGCTTTAAGTACGTTTTGTACGTCGACCCCCAAATTGTTACGCATTGCGTTAAACACTGCATAATCATGGAATTGTATGAGTAAGTAATGCAGTTTTTTACCTTATGTAATATGGCTTTGTTTTGTTCTTATTTGTGTAATTTATGAGATTTCCAACTCAAGTCTTTATCAATTTTAAATGATGTTTCAGTCCCACCTATATTTATTGATTTTTTTTTTTTTTACTCAGATTCTGTATCTATTGAGTTTCTGAAGTACTCTTTCTTAATTTATTGCATCAAAAGCATTTAAGTCAATAAAAACACTTACAAAATATTGTTTATTTTTTTGGCTATTTTCTCCATTCTGCCATTGCTGTGGAGTGCTTTGTCCTAAACCCATATTGACTATTGTTTAAAATGTTTTGTTTATCAATAATTTTATCCAACCTTGTTACACCTTTTCTCATTTTTGATAATTGTGGAAGCAACAAGACTGTAGTTTGAAAAGTCATGTTTGTTACCATTTTTGTAAGAAGTACTATTTTTGCCTTTTTCATGTTTTCTTGAAAACATCTGTTGTTGGTGAGAGTTTTACAGATGTATGTGAATGATTCAATGACAGATTAAATTATAGTTTTTACAGATCTTTTGTTTCCACAATTTTCTGCACTGTCAAGGAAAAGGCTATTCACACGGTTAAGTATTGTTTTTTTGGGTTGTGTATTTTATACGCCACGTCATAACTATTCCTTTGGTCCATCCATTAACTCATTCGCCGCCCCCTGCTTTCTGCCCCCATTACATACTGTTGTTTTGTCCTTGGGTGGGTTAAATGTCTTGCTCAAGGACACAACGCCAGTACGAATTGAGGGGAGAGTGAGAATCGAACTGCATACCTTCCGGTTGAAGGACGCCCTAAAGCAAAAAAAAGAACAGTAAGATGAGCCTGAATTAACTGTAAAGCTTATAATTTATTTATAGAATTGATAAAGTCTCTTTGAATTAGAGACGAAACGTCTTCACCTCGAAAACTGTGTCCAGACGCTTTTACTTAAACCTTGTTTTATATGCAATACAATTATTAAATACTTTTTATACTTGCCATTTTTGACTAAAATATTTTTGTGGTTCTAGCAGAGTAACATGAGTAAAATTACAAAAGCAACACGTTCTGCTTGAAAAAAACTTATGTTCAGGTCTTGAGTGCCCCTATCTAAACAGTTGGCCCCAACCTGGCCCTTACATGAAGACAGGTCTAGAACCACCACTGCCTCTGTCCTCAGACACTTCCTGTTGAACAGACGTAGAGCTGATGGGAGCGGCCGTCTCACAGCAGCACGCTCACATATGAACTTTGATTATTGTAAAGTCAGATGAAGCTGATCTTTGAGACTGGTCCGGCAGGTTGGGACTGCTTTAGGCTTCGACTCCACAGCAGTTCTTTTGAGAGCGACGACACAGACACAGGAGAACCAGCAGAGGACTGGACTGTGACAGGGTTTGTCTTTAAACAGACGGTCTTCAGACGACGTCCAGGTCCAGTGAGTGCACCTACCTTTGATTTGAATTTACTTTATTTCTACAGCACAAAAACAATGTGTTCAAATGAGAAGAATCCACTAAAGCAGAATGAACTGGATCAGAAATGTGAAATAATCTAGAAGAGCTCAGAGACAGTAGATTTATCCAGAACAGTTCATGTAACAGTGAAGGGCTTTATTAATATCAGCTGTTATTCTTGTTCAACCAGGATCAAACCCAATGTGGGAAAAGTGAATAATAATAAAGTGTCTTCTCTAAGTTGTCTGAGGTTTTTACAGTGTAGTGTTTATATATTTAGTTAAAAGGTCTCTGGAACAAACACTGACTTGACTTAAATTTGATTCTGACTTTTGAAAATGAGTTAAACCTGGCTTTGTAATGATTTGAAACTCTTAAATCACTGTAAACTCTTGAGTCTTAAGTCTGTCCCATTCAGACTCTGAGCTCAGATAAACTCATATAAAACAATAAAGTCTGGTTTTATGGAGCTGTTTACAGTAAAGTTGTTGGACTGTGATCCTCCAGAGGCTCATAAAGGTTCATTATTCATTTTTATCATTGGGTTTTAGTTAAAAAATCAGCTCATGTTATTAATTTTATGATAAATTTAGTTAAATTATGTTTTATAATATTGAAATGTAGAAGTGAGCACTGAGCAAATGGGAAGAAAGAGAAAAAAATGTGTTAATAAAAAAGGACTGTTTGGAATAAATAATGTTTTTCAAAATAAATACAGAAATAAATACAAGTTGTGGTTAAATAAATTCTGACTTTTTGAGCCAAAATCATGTGAAGAGATATATTTTTTAAACATTGATCACACCAATGTGATTCTCCTGTACGTCTTTGCTCAGAGAAGTTAATGAATCACAGCAGATCTTTTTTTTTCTTTTTATCAACAAAATAATATATAAAACTTATAATTGTCCATAGTAATGTTCAGTGACACTTTAGATTGTTAGTGGCAGTTGCATCCTGCTTACTTGTTTTCATTGTGCAAGCTCCTACATGAACGCAAATACTCAATGGGCATAATCACAGACATGCAATCTCCTACATTATAAAAACAAAAGGAATGTTTATTTATGTAAACATATTCTTCTCCATGTTCTTTTTTGACAACCAGAAATAAACGCAGGTGTTAGCATGTGAGGCTAAACATAGAACTCAGAAAGCGCTGCGTAATTTAAAAAGACTTATCAGCAAATTTATTACATCTCAAAAGAGTCAGGAACACAATGCAATCATAATAATTGCAGTACTCTTTGAAATGTTTTTTGACCAGCTGTAATCTTGCAGTTAAATTTAGTTTGCATATTAATGTAATATTTGCTAACAAGCATCCACAATTATTTATAGCTTTATAGTTATTTATCATTTGTTATATCTAACGTAGATCTGAGCTTCCTCCACGGCTCTTTTGGTCGCACTTTATAATACTTGTTAGGTTATTTATGTTTGCAAGGAGTGTCCCTAAGTGTAGGAGGCTGGCCTATTCTCTCTGACCGCAGAATGTATCTCAACTAACACTTTACAAGGGATTATTAAAGATTCAGACTGACAGAATGGTAATGGCGAACCAACCAGACATCGTGGTGGTGGACAAACAGCAGAGGAAAGTCGTTGTGGTTGATGTGGCAATACCAAGTGATTGCAACATCAGGAAAAAGGAACATGAGAAACTAGAGAAATACCAAGGGCTCAGAGAAGAGCTAGAAAAGACTTGGAAGGTGAAGGCGACAGTGGTGCCCGTGGTCACCGGAGCACTCGGGGCAGTGACCCCCAAACTGGAAGAGTGGCTACAGCAGATCCCTGGAAGAACACCAGACATCTCGGTCCAGAAAAGTGCAGTACTAGGAACAGCAAAGATACTGCGCAGAACCCTCAAGCTCCCAGGCCTCTGGTAGAGGACCCGAGCTTGAAGGATGAGACCACCCGCGGAGGGTGAAGGACAAAGTTTTAAAAGTGGCGGCAGTAGCTCAGTGGGTAGAGCAGTCATCTTTCAACCCAAAGGTAGTTGGTTCGATTCTCACTCTCCCCACAGTTCATACTGTCTTTGTGTCCTTGGGCAAGACACTTAACCCACCTTTCCTCCAGTGACTGTAACACTGGTAATTACTGTAGAACAATGTAAGTCGCTTTGAATAAAAGCGTCTGCTAAATGAATAAATGTAAATGTAAAAAATATATATATTTTTATATATATATATTTAACATTTAGATATATATTTAGGGGGTGCACTTGGCAGAGTGGTTAGTGCTCCTGCCTCCTGTGAATGAATAAATGAATGACTATATATTTAACTTTTAGGTTTAACATTTAGATTTAGCATTAAAGAATATAAAATACAAATACTTTATTGTCCACATATTTGGAAATTTGTCTTTGGTTTTACAAAAGATTAAAGATTATACACACATACAAACCAACAATGAAGTAAAAAGGCATACAATTTTATGTTCATCCCACTCTAACTGTGGAACCTCCTGAAGAATTCAAATAACAACATATAACTAAATTAAAACATGTCAACAACAATGACCAAGTCAGCCATCTAGCCAGTCTTAGTGAGTCTTCAAAGAGTTAGCAGCCTTGAGTTCTTATAGATATTTTTATTTGCACATATGACTTTGTATCTCCTTCCGGAAGGTAATAAATCAAACGCATGGTTTAAAAGATGGATCAGTTCACTAATAAACAATAATAATAATAATAATAATAAAGCATGTAAACTATCGCAGCGTGAGAGGGTTGGAACTCAAATTACAAGAACTTTAGAAGGTCAAAACTGAAACTACAGCTGTTGAAGAGGGTCAGAACTCAAATTACAGCAGCACAGAACTCAGAACTTATCATATATGAACTCAGATAAACTCATTTAAAACAATAAACTCTTTTAAGTTTTATGGAGCTGTTTACAGAAAGGTTGTTGGACTGTAATCCTCCTGAGGCTCATAAAAGTTAATATTAATCTTGAGGCCTCATTAATGAACAGCCATCGTGAATTTGTGAATAATTTCCATATTCACTGAGTTGAACTAATGCTGTGGCCAGACATTTGTACCTGCTTCAGCTACAGTCAGTCCCAATTAATCAGGCATGAGCACAAGCAGACACAGCCAATCAGACAGGAGTATTTTAGATACAGAGACGTAGAGGTTAATTCATTGTTTATAACTTTTTGACTAATAACAGAGCGTTGCTTCTGTGAGTATCACAGTGCCGTGCAAAACTAATGGGGTTTTACTTCAGAAATATATCTTGGGAATTCTTTAAAACATTTTGTTGTTTTTAAATGCTTTATACCTCAGAGTTCATTTGTGGCCATCACTTTTTTAGGAGTCTTTGGGATAAACTTCACAAACAGAAGCCTCAGAGGGTCAAAAGAAATTTACTACATAACTTTGAGTTTACTGAGATTAAAAGATTGCAGACTATAAGGTGTTTTTTGCTGTTTTCCTGAGGCCTCTCTGGACCCAACTATCACCTGAACACTTTTTGGTGTTTTCTGGCTCTCAGTTTAAAGTCAGAGCTGGACTGAACATGGATCAGAGTGAGCACAGAGAGGACGGAGCCCCTCCCTCTAAAACCACTGACCCCCCCAGCGCTCAGAGGTGAGATGAGGATCTCTAACGGTCCACCACTGTTCTCCAGGTCAGAGGTCAGCACTAAAACCACTGCACCATCTTTATCCACAGACCTGCTCCTGGACCCAGCTGTGTCTCCTTTAAAAGTGATCACTCCATGGATCGACCGGATGAGTTTAAATCAGAACATAATCCACAGTAAGTCATTGTCAGACCTCTTTAGAATAACAAATATAACGGGAATCTAGAACTGATGAACATAGCAGTAAGAAAAGAAGTCTGGAAGTTGCTGAAGTTTGAAGCAGTAAACCAGCAAAAGAGATCCAAGTACCTCATAAACCTGTCACTTCATGTCACTGTCTAAAGTGTCCTAAACTTTTGTTCTTTGCTCCTCTTTTGTTTTTCAACTATGATTTTAAGCAGTACCACACTGTTTTGGTGAGTGTCTTTTCACAACATCCAAAAAGGATGCTCAGACTTTTAAAACATTGTTTTTTTACAGATGACACCAGACATGCAATAAAAAGTGAATTATAATATGTCATAAAATATTATACATTAATCATCCAGAGCTTACAGAAGCTAGTCTTTCTTGTGTCCTCATCCACAGAGTGAAGCAGCAGGGGTCAGAGGTCATCAGTGATCAACATCAGACACAGCTGGACTCCATATTTATGGTCTGTCATTCACTAAAGTTTGGAAATGTATAAATGAATGAGAACTTGTTTTACACAGATCTGAACACTGACTGCATTTGTGTTGTTTATAATGTATCTGCTCAGCTTCTGGAGGAGAACATCTGCACTTTTGTCAAGAAGGAGCTGAAGAAGCTCCACAAGGTTCTGAGCACAGATTACCCAGAATACTTAGAGCATCTGAAGGATGAGGATGAAGAGCAGAGGAGCAGCAGTGAGGCTTTTCTGAAGATCACACTGAACTTCCTGAAGAGGATGAAGCAGAAGGAGCTGGCTGAGCGTCTGTGGAGCAGTAGGACCATTTAACACATTTAACAAGAGGCTCACAGTCATTTTATATTCTCTGAGACTCATGGCTTTATCTGTTGTCTTCATTCAGGAAGTTCTCCTGGAGATTTTCAAAGTAAACTGAAGTCTAACCTGCAGCAGAAGTTTCAGTGTGTGTTTGAGGGCATCACTAAAGCAGGAAACCCCACCCTTCTGAACCAGATCTACACAGAGCTCTACATCACAGAGGGAGGGGCTTCAGAGGTCAACCAGGAACATGAGGTCAGACAGATCGAAACAGCCTCCAGGAAACCAGGCAGACCAGAGACAGCCATCACATGTGAAGACATCTTTAAAGGCCCAGCTGACACAGATGGACCAATCAGAACAGTGCTGACAAAGGGAGTGGCTGGCATCGGGAAAACAGTGCTCACTCAGAAGTTCAGTCTGGACTGGGCTGAAGGCAAAGCCAACCAGGACATACAGCTGCTGTTCCGTTCACTTTCAGAGCACTCAATGTGCTGAAAGAGACACAGTTCAGTTTGGTGCAACTTGTTCAACACTTCTTTAGTGAAACCAAAGAAGCAGGACTCTGCATCTTTGAAGACCTCCAGGTGGTCTTCATCTTTGACGGTCTGGACGAGTGCAGACTTCCTCTGGACTTCACCAAAACCAAGGCCCTGACTGACGCCACAGAGTCCAGCTCAGTGGATGTGCTGCTGGTAAACCTCATCAGGGGGACCCTGCTTCCCTCCGCTCGCCTCTGGATAACCACACGACCCGCGGCGGCCAATCAGATCCCAGCTGAGTGTGTCTCCATGGTGACAGAGATCCGAGGGTTCACCGACCCACAGAAGGAGCAATACTTCAGGAAGAAGTTCAGAAACAAGGCCGACACAATCCTCTCCCACATCAGGACGTCCCGAAGCCTCCACATCATGTGCCACATACCAGTCTTCTGCTGGATCACTGCCACAGTCCTGGAGCATGTGTTGAAAACCAGAGAGAGAGGAGAGCTGCCCAAGACCCTGACTCAGATGTACATCCACTTCCTGGTGGTTCAGGCCAAAGTCAAGAACATCAAGTATAAAGAAGGATCTGAGACAGACCCACACTGGAGTCCAGAGACCAGGAAGATGGTGGAGTCTCTGGGAAAACTGGCCTTTGAGCAGCTGCAGAAAGGAAACCTGATCTTCTACGAGTCAGACCTGAGCGAGTGTGGCCTCGACACCAGAGCGGCCTCAGTGTACTCTGGAGTGTTCACACAGGTCTTTAGAGAGGAGCCAGGTCTGTACCAGGACAAGGTCTACTGCTTTGTCCATCTGAGTGTCCAGGAGTTTCTGGCTGCTCTTCACGTCCATCAGACCTTCTTCTACAGTGGGATCAACCTGCTCTCAGGACAAGTGCAAACCAGTACAAATTTATTAGCTCTTCATCAAACAGCTGTGGACCAGGCCTTACAGAGTCCAAATGGACACCTGGACTTGTTCGTCCGATTCCTCCTGGGTCTTTCATTGCCAACCAATCAGAGCCTTCTACAGGGTCTGCTGACACAGACAGGAAGTAGCTCTCAAACCAATCAGGAAACAGCTGAGTACATCAAGAAGAAGATGAGTGAGGATGTGTCTGCAGAGAGAAGCATTAACCTGTTCCACTGTCTGAATGAACTGAATGACCGTTCTCTGTTGGAGCAGATCCAACAGTACCTGAGTTCAGGACGTCTGTCTAAAGCTGGACTGTCTCCTGCTCAGTGGTCAGCTCTGGCCTTCATCTTACTGTCATCAGAAGAAGATCTGGATGTGTTTGAGCTGAAAAAATACTCTGCTTCAGAGGAGGCTCTCCTGCGGCTAATTCCAGTGGCCAAAGCCTTCAACAAAGCACTGTTAGTACTGTTTAATTTATTAAGCTGTATTTTAATATTATTTTACAGTTTAAAACAATTTATTTTTTTCAGACTGAGCAGCTGTAACCTGTCAGAGAGAAGCTGTGAAGCTCTGTCCTCAGTCCTCAGCTCCCAGTCCTCTAGTCTGAGAGAACTGGACCTCAGTAACAACGACTTGAAGGACTCAGGGCTGAAGATGTTGTCTGTTGGACTGAAGAGTCCTCACTGTAAACTGAAACAACTCAGGTCAGAATTTAAAAACTTGACTTTAATTTTATTCACTATTGAAAAAAAGATTTAAGCTAAAGCTTCTGGACTCAGTTTTTTTAAGGTGAAGATGTTTCATCACTAATTCCAAGAGAATTTATAAATTCTGAGATAAACTTATAATATAGTTGAGCTTATATCTCTAGATCTTAGATCTTAGATATTTTTCTTCAAGGGAATTTGGATGACTAAAAACTTCTACAGACATGTTGCTACCAATTTTGGGAATGATACCCTTCAACTGTTATGGGACTATGAGAAAACTGCCAGGAAACTGGCAGACTATAGAAATCATCTTCGATTCAACCTATGATGAAAACAAAGTAAGCTAATTACTAAAATCTGGGTTCTGCTGTTAAAGGGACACAAGGGTAAAAACATCCTATGCGATACAGGAGATTTCCAATTTCATACAGAAAGACAACTTGCACAGCATAACACAAGCAAGGATTGTCAGATCAGAAAATTCCACATTTTGGCTAATGGACAACAGCGGCACAACCCAGACCATCCTAGGTGTAACAAGGATACTGTACCAACCACTTGGGACAGATTGGTAAAGAACCTCTCGAATGGAGTTCTCACCCAAACTAAAAAAAATGTTTTTTAAATGGGCTTGATTTCTCAGTTGCTCCGAGGCACATCATGAAATGAGACTTAAGGTCACAGCCGCACCTGCTAGTGCCAATGTTAGTTACCTAGTGGGGGACCTGAATCTGCAGTCCACCTTCACCTCAAGAGAAAGGGTGTTCCTTTGAGGACTGCATTGTCCAGATTCTGGGCAGAGAGGCCAGCTGGTTCGAAAGAGGTGTAGAGGAAGCCATTTTTAAAATCTAAATCAAAACAGTTCAATCTAGAACAACAACAACTCTCCTGAGCCTTTAACAACTTTCACATCAGGAGTCACACTACCCTTTCATAGCTAACAACTATGAGACCAGAACAGTCTAGTCCCATCAGGTTTAGTTTCAGGTCAAACATCTCCCTCTAAACATATACGCTATCTTACCAGTTAATCTCAGAACTGAAGTCTCTTGCAATTAGGGCCAAATGTCTTCACTTAAGGTGAGTCCAGATACTTTTGCTTTAACCTTTTCTTCAAGATGATCTGGATGACTGAGAATTTCAGACAGACAGATTTATTCACTATTTGTTTGTCAGAAATAATCAAGGATCAACTGCTATTTGGAAAACACAGTTGCTTCAGTTTGTAATAAAGTCATTTGTTTTCTGTGTAAAAGAGATCAGGTGTAGTGAAGTGAATGTCATCTGGATAGTGACCTGTTAATGCAATGACTTGTTACTTGACTAGTGATCTGTTTAATATTGTGTGTTTGCAGACTCTCAGGTTGTCTGATCTCAGAGGAAGGCTGTGCTTCTCTGGCCTCAGCTCTGAGGTCCAACCCCTCCCATCTGAGAGAGCTGGACCTGAGCTACAACCATCCAGGAGACACAGGAGTAAAGCTCCTGTCTGCTCTACAGGAGGACCCCCTCTGCAGACTGGACACTCTCAGGTATGGACAACTCTGATATGACAGGTGAGTGTTATCACCTGGGAGTTATTGAATTGTGCGCTTCTCTTCATTCACACCAAATGCTTTATCAACCATCCAATATCCTGCAGCTAAAAAGCCAAGGCATCTACGTCCAGATATAGTTTGCTTTTTGTAATATTTTATCATGGCCTCATCCATGTAGTGCCATTACACTTGAGCTGACAAATATTTTACAACTTCAAAAAAATGGTGATACATTATTGAACATGTACAAATGCAGCATTAAACAGCAATGATAAAGTTTGTAATATTAAATAGAAGTCTAGGCTATGTCACAGACAGCAGTAGTGGAGTCAGAGTCCAAAGCTGTCTTTATCAGATTCTCTAATTAAAACAAAAGGCAGATGCACGGCGTACACATCATCAGCTCACTGCATCTTCCACATGTCCACAGCTCTTCACAGAGCTGTGTTTTGATTGGTCAGTGGCTCATTGGGCAACAGCTCAGCGAATTGGAAGAAGTGACTGGGTGCTGGACTGTTTGAAAGCAAAGAAAACACATCTGCTTGAGAAAGTTTATCCCACAGGAAAGGATTTATCTTGGAACCCCATTGACATTGATACCAGACTGCTCTAAATATCTCAGGTACATTTTCAGGAAAAAAAATAACAGAATTACGAAATTATTATTATTTCTTATTATTACTAAACCTTTTCTCAAAAATTTCTTCAAAGACATACGAACAATACAGCCACAATAAAGTCACTTTTAATTTATAAGTACTGTTAATTTAAGTTTAATTAGAGTTTAGTGTAAAATCCTGTAAAAGTGTGGTAAATGGAGCTCAGAGCTGCATGTGATCTGAGTGAACTTCTGCTGAAGTTCAGATTGATAAATGTCAGAGACACATGTTTGATAAATGAGGCTCAAAGAGTGCTTCAGGAGGAACAATGAGATGTAAAAGAAAAGCTTGTGTGGATCAGACTGATGTAATGTCTCTGTTTTCCTTCAGACTGGATCCTGCTGGAGTCCACTGGATCAGACCAGGTCTCAGGAAGTGTAAGTGTGACAGTCTCATTGATTTAGACCAAGACATCTCTGAACCACAGGCTTTGCTCTAAACTCACAGAAAGATTTCAAAGCTTCAGAAATATTGGAGAAGCTCAGTTTGTCTTTTTGTACCAACTGCAGATGTTTCTTCTCTTCCACTTGATGTAAAGTGAGTTTTTTCTCTGAGAAATATATATATATATATAGAAATATATATATATAAAATAAAATATATAAATTATGTCACTAAGCCTCGCCTTTACTGAACTTTAAATGGTATATGTCTATGTCCAAACTCTGAGACAGACACAAATTCAGAGACAAAATGGATTTATTGTTCCACATTGGCCTGAATAGTGTGTGTGATGCTTTGACATTATGTTAATCTCATGTGTTCAGAGAGGACAGAGGACTAACTGCAGCTGTATTGTGTCTTCTCTCCATCAGATTTCTGTGAACTCACACTGGATCCAAACACAGCTCACAGACACCTCAAACTGTCTGACAACAACAAGAAGGTGACACATGTGGAAGAGGATCAGCCATATCCAGATCATCAGGACAGATTTGATTACTGGGAACAGCTGCTGTGTTCGATTGGTCTGACTGGTCGCTGTTACTGGGAGGTCCAGTGGAGCGGATGGGTTTCTATAGCAGTGTCTTACAAAGAAATCAAGAGGAAAGGAGGGAAATATGATTGTGGATTTGGATTCAATGATCAGTCCTGGAGTTTGGACTGCTATGAAGATGGTTACTTTGTTCGACATAATATTAATCAAACCCTACTCCAGCACTCCTCCTCGTCCTCCTCTTCTGGGACAGTAGCAGTGTATGTGGACTGTCCTGCTGGCTCTCTGTCCTTCTACACAGTCTCCTCTGACCAACTGACCCACCTCCACACCTTCAACACCACATTCACTCAGACTCTGTTTCCTGGGTTTGGACTCTGGTCTGGCTCCTCAGTGTCGTTGTTAACTCTGAGGGACTCTGAGAGTGTCCTCTTGTAGAGAAACATCCTCACTGCTGATCAGATAGTCCAGTCTACCTGACCTCACACACTCACACATGTTAGAAAAGATGATAAAAGACTCCAAACACACTTAAATGATCAGAGAGGGACTTTGTATTTTGAGTTTGAGCTGGTCTGATTGGATAAAACAGAGGAACAGTTCTTTTCCAGTTTCTTTGACAGAGACAGATCCCACACAGAAACAAACTGATGACATCAATCTCATGTTGGTCTCATTGTGTTTGTAGAGAAGGATCAATCACAGCATTTGTCTCCACAAGTGCTTCTGTACACTTCATTAATATAAAGGTGGATTTGAAATATGACACAGATAAATGTGATTTGGGTTGAAATCCTGTGAGAAATGACAATAAAGTGAAATGAGAAAACACTCCACAGTAACGGCCTCATTCCTGCTGCTGTTCATGTGGAACCTGTTATTATTGGATTTATGGAAATGTGTGACGTCTTACATAACCACTCTATTGTCCCCAAAATGTAGACAAGCACTTCAGCTGAACTCATCACCTTCCCACAATGCACCACTTTTTGTGTAAAAAGTGTATATCAGTCTTGTTTGTTCTATCAATGAGAAATATTCTATGGTTCCTTTGTTTGTCTTATAAATGACACAGTTAAGTTTTCAGTTTGGAGAAGTTTTAACTCAGTTGTTGTCAGCATTTACTGAGACTATATTGATACATCCTCAGGTTTAAGTGTATTTGAACTGATTAAAGCTGCAGGAGACTTGTTTTCTTACATCAATCACATGATCCTCAACTCTTCCAGTGACACAGTAGAAATGGAGATGGCTGCTCCTCTCGTCTCTGGAGCTTTAGAGCCTTGTAAAAGAGGAAGGACATTGTTAATTCTTTTTTCATCTCTGGAAGTCTTAAAGGAGCAAAAATACAAAAGCATTAGACGTGATATTGAAGAGTTTCTTCTGAAACTTCTATTCTATTGTGGAGCTTCTAGAGTTCCAATCTAGGCTCAAGTTCCATCAGTCTGAGGCATTTAGGACGGGATTAAAGTGGACACTTGTCATTTTCCCATCAACCTTCAGGTCAAACTTAAGAAAAATGCTTGTCTTTCTGATCTATCGGCCAAGAGTCTTGCTCTTTACAGAGTCTTCCTTGGGTCAGGAGGTGAAACAGGTAAAGTCTGTCATCAGTGACACATAACAAATATTTTTAGTGTCTTGTGCTCGTTAACTTTGAAATAAAATAGAAAACAAACAGAATATAGGCAGACAATAATGACGATATAAAGCATAAAGCATCGAGTCTTCAAAAAACAGAAGACCAAGAAAGCATCAGGCCCAGACGGCATCTCTTCGGCGTGTTTGAAAGCCTGCGTTGACCAACTGGCCCCAGTCTTCACGCAGATCTTCAACAGATCATTGGAGCAGTGTGAAGTTCCCAGCTGCTTCAAACGCTCCACTATCATTCCCGTCCCCAAAAAACCCAAAATCACTGGACTAAATGACTACAGACCCGTTGCTCTCACGTCTGTTGTCATGAAGTCACTTGAAAGACTGGTGTTGGCCCACCTGAAGGACATTACTGGACCCTTGCTGGATCCTCTTCAATTTGCCTACAGAGCAAACAGGTCTGTGGATGATGCAGTCAACATTGGACTGCATTACATCCTGCAACATCTCGACAGACCTAGGACTTATGCAAGGATCCTATTTGTGGACTTTAGTTCGGCCTTTAATACCATCATGCCTGATCTCCTCACAGCCAAACTGACCCAGCTCTCCATACCATCCTCAATATGTCAGTGGATCTCCAGCTTCCTGACAGACCGGCAGCAGCGAGTGAGACTGGGTAAACTCACATCAAAATCTCTCACAATCAGCACTGGCGCCCCCCAAGGGTGCGTTATCTCCCCACTGCTCTTCTCCCTGTATACAAATGACTGCACTTCAAAAGACCCCTCTGTCAAGCTCCTGAAATTAGCAGATGACACCACTGTCATCGGCCTCATCCAGAACAGTGACGAGTCTACCTACAGACTGGAGGTTGAACAGCTGGCTGTCTGGTGCGGTTATAACAACCTTGAGCTGAACACGCTCAAAACGGTGGAGATGATAGTGGACTTCAGGTGGAACAGTCCATCACTCCCCCCACTCACCATCATGAACAGCACTGTGGACGCAGTGGAGTCATTCAGGTTCCTGGGCACTACCATCTCTCAGGACCTGAAGTGGGACAATCACATTGACTCCAATGTGAAAAAGGTTCAGCAAAGACTGTACTTCCTTCGTCAGCTGAGGAAGTTCAAACTGCCACAGGAGCTGCCCCACTGTATAGTACAATATCTCCTAAATTCAGATTATTTATATATATTTCTCCACCCAAATACTGGAATGCTCATATCTGGCTTTTCTGACTTTTTAATTTTTATTTTTATTATTGTGTTATATCTGTTTTGTTTATGTGCACTGGAAGCTTCAGCACCAAAACAAATTCCTTGTGTGTGAAAGTACACTTGGCAACAAAGCTCTTTCTGATTCTGATAAGTGTCTCTAGTATGATGTTGATTGGTTTATACAAATCCAAGCCCCTTTTATTTTAACACTAAACCATTGCTCAGTCCAGCAGCCAGCGTTTAGGATCAGTGAGTTCTGTTGCAAAGACATCATAGCCACTTTTGGGAATTAACAAATCTAGTTGGTAATCTAATATCCCTCCGTATTCCTTCTTTCTTTTGATTTTTTTAGTAAATTTTTTGGGTGATAAAACAAAGTTAACTTTCTTTTGTTTCTGTTTTAATTTAGTGTCTAACATTTGCCAACAATTCAAATCTCAGTTCATCCAATAAAACAAGCTCCCTACAAAAAGCTGACTGTATATTGGATTAATGTCAAGATATAATTTTTTTCTGCACAAATATCCACTCTTTAGGACTTTATTGAAAACCAGTGTTAATGCATCTGTGTTTAAATAATAACTAATGGTTCGGACCTGTTTCTGTGACGGTGTTAATCCGGTGACGCCTGAAGCTGTGACGTGTGTCTGAGAAAATAAACCCAGGAGGAATGTAGATAAAGAGGTGTTCAGATAAAAGGTGTCACTCTGAGAAGTGTCCTCTGTCCAGCAGCAGCGACTCTGACTCTGACTCTGACTCTGACTCGAACTCTGACTCTGACTCCGACTCAGACTCTGACTTCGACTCTGACTCTGACTCTGGGGACATTTAGTCTAGGGTTCGTCCTAGTTCTGATTTAGACCAAGACATCTCTGAACCACAGGCTTTGCTCTAAACTCACAGAAAGATTTCAAAGCTTCAGAAATATTGGAGAAGCTCAGTTTGTCTTTTTGTACCAACTGCAGATGTTTCTTCTCTTCCACTTGATGTAAAGTGAGTTTTTTCTCTGAGAAATATATATATATATATAGAAATATATATATATAAAATAAAATATATAAATTATGTCACTAAGCCTCGCCTTTACTGAACTTTAAATGGTATATGTCTATGTCCAAACTCTGAGACAGACACAAATTCAGAGACAAAATGGATTTATTGTTCCACATTGGCCTGAATAGTGTGTGTGATGCTTTGACATTATGTTAATCTCATGTGTTCAGAGAGGACAGAGGACTAACTGCAGCTGTATTGTGTCTTCTCTCCATCAGATTTCTGTGAACTCACACTGGATCCAAACACAGCTCACAGACACCTCAAACTGTCTGACAACAACAAGAAGGTGACACATGTGGAAGAGGATCAGCCATATCCAGATCATCAGGACAGATTTGATTACTGGGAACAGCTGCTGTGTTCGATTGGTCTGACTGGTCGCTGTTACTGGGAGGTCAGTGGAGCGGATGGGTTTCTATAGCAGTGTCTTACAAAGAAATCAAGAGGAAAGGAGGGAAATATGATTGTGGATTTGGATTCAATGATCAGTCCTGGAGTTTGGACTGCTATGAAGATGGTTACTTTGTTCGACATAATATTAATCAAACCCTACTCCAGCACTCCTCCTCGTCCTCCTCTTCTGGGACAGTAGCAGTGTATGTGGACTGTCCTGCTGGCTCTCTGTCCTTCTACACAGTCTCCTCTGACCAACTGACCCACCTCCACACCTTCAACACCACATTCACTCAGACTCTGTTTCCTGGGTTTGGACTCTGGTCTGGCTCCTCAGTGTCGTTGTTAACTCTGAGGGACTCTGAGAGTGTCCTCTTGTAGAGAAACATCCTCACTGCTGATCAGATAGTCCAGTCTACCTGACCTCACACACTCACACATGTTAGAAAAGATGATAAAAGACTCCAAACACACTTAAATGATCAGAGAGGGACTTTGTATTTTGAGTTTGAGCTGGTCTGATTGGATAAAACAGAGGAACAGTTCTTTTCCAGTTTCTTTGACAGAGACAGATCCCACACAGAAACAAACTGATGACATCAATCTCATGTTGGTCTCATTGTGTTTGTAGAGAAGGATCAATCACAGCATTTGTCTCCACAAGTGCTTCTGTACACTTCATTAATATAAAGGTGGATTTGAAATATGACACAGATAAATGTGATTTGGGTTGAAATCCTGTGAGAAATGACAATAAAGTGAAATGAGAAAACACTCCACAGTAACGGCCTCATTCCTGCTGCTGTTCATGTGGAACCTGTTATTATTGGATTTATGGAAATGTGTGACGTCTTACATAACCACTCTATTGTCCCCAAAATGTAGACAAGCACTTCAGCTGAACTCATCACCTTCCCACAATGCACCACTTTTTGTGTAAAAAGTGTATATCAGTCTTGTTTGTTCTATCAATGAGAAATATTCTATGGTTCCTTTGTTTGTCTTATAAATGACACAGTTAAGTTTTCAGTTTGGAGAAGTTTTAACTCAGTTGTTGTCAGCATTTACTGAGACTATATTGATACATCCTCAGGTTTAAGTGTATTTGAACTGATTAAAGCTGCAGGAGACTTGTTTTCTTACATCAATCACATGATCCTCAACTCTTCCAGTGACACAGTAGAAATGGAGATGGCTGCTCCTCTCGTCTCTGGAGCTTTAGAGCCTTGTAAAAGAGGAAGGACATTGTTAATTCTTTTTTCATCTCTGGAAGTCTTAAAGGAGCAAAAATACAAAAGCATTAGACGTGATATTGAAGAGTTTCTTCTGAAACTTCTATTCTATTGTGGAGCTTCTAGAGTTCCAATCTAGGCTCAAGTTCCATCAGTCTGAGGCATTTAGGACGGGATTAAAGTGGACACTTGTCATTTTCCCATCAACCTTCAGGTCAAACTTAAGAAAAATGCTTGTCTTTCTGATCTATCGGCCAAGAGTCTTGCTCTTTACAGAGTCTTCCTTGGGTCAGGAGGTGAAACAGGTAAAGTCTGTCATCAGTGACACCGCAACAAATATTTTTAGTGTCTTGTGCTCGTTAACTTTGAAATAAAATAGAAAACAAACAGAATATAGGCAGACAATAATGACGATATAAAGCATAAAGCATCGAGTCTTCAAAAAACAGAAGACCAAGAAAGCATCAGGCCCAGACGGCATCTCTTCGGCGTGTTTGAAAGCCTGCGTTGACCAACTGGCCCCAGTCTTCACGCAGATCTTCAACAGATCATTGGAGCAGTGTGAAGTTCCCAGCTGCTTCAAACGCTCCACTATCATTCCCGTCCCCAAAAAACCCAAAATCACTGGACTAAATGACTACAGACCCGTTGCTCTCACGTCTGTTGTCATGAAGTCACTTGAAAGACTGGTGTTGGCCCACCTGAAGGACATTACTGGACCCTTGCTGGATCCTCTTCAATTTGCCTACAGAGCAAACAGGTCTGTGGATGATGCAGTCAACATTGGACTGCATTACATCCTGCAACATCTCGACAGACCTAGGACTTATGCAAGGATCCTATTTGTGGACTTTAGTTCAGCCTTTAATACCATCATGCCTGATCTCCTCACAGCCAAACTGACCCAGCTCTCCATACCATCCTCAATATGTCAGTGGATCTCCAGCTTCCTGACAAACCGGCAGCAGCGAGTGAGACTGGGTAAACTCACATCAAAATCTCTCACAATCAGCACTGGCGCCCCCCAAGGGTGCGTTATCTCCCCACTGCTCTTCTCCCTGTATACAAATGACTGCACTTCAAAAGACCCCTCTGTCAAGCTCCTGAAATTAGCAGATGACACCACTGTCATCGGCCTCATCCAGAACAGTGACGAGTCTACCTACAGACTGGAGGTTGAACAGCTGGCTGTCTGGTGCGGTTATAACAACCTTGAGCTGAACACGCTCAAAACGGTGGAGATGATAGTGGACTTCAGGTGGAACAGTCCATCACTCCCCACTCACCATCATGAACAGCACTGTGGACGCAGTGGAGTCATTCAGGTTCCTGGGCACTACCATCTCTCAGGACCTGAAGTGGGACAATCACATTGACTCCAATGTGAAAAAGGTTCAGCAAAGACTGTACTTCCTTCGTCAGCTGAGGAAGTTCAAACTGCCACAGGAGCTGCCCCACTGTATAGTACAATATCTCCTAAATTCAGGGGATTATTTATATATATTTCTCCACCCAAATACTGGAATGCTCATATCTGGCTTTTCTGACTTTTTAATTTTTTTATTTTTTATTATTGTGTTATATCTGTTTTGTTTATGTGCACTGGAAGCTTCAGCACCAAAACAAATTCCTTGTGTGTGAAAGTACACTTGGCAACAAAGCTCTTTCTGATTCTGATAAGTGTCTCTAGTATGATGTTGATTGGTTTATACAAATCCAAGCCCCTTTTATTTTAACACTAAACCATTGCTCAGTCCAGCAGCCAGCGTTTAGGATCAGTGAGTTCTGTTGCAAAGACATCATAGCCACTTTTGGGAATTAACAAATCTAGTTGGTAATCTAATATCCCTCCGTATTCCTTCTTTCTTTTGATTTTTTTAGTAAATTTTTTGGGTGATAAAACAAAGTTAACTTTCTTTTGTTTCTGTTTTAATTTAGTGTCTAACATTTGCCAACAATTCAAATCTCAGTTCATCCAATAAAACAAGCTCCCTACAAAAAGCTGACTGTATATTGGATTAATGTCAAGATATAATTTTTTTCTGCACAAATATCCACTCTTTAGGACTTTATTGAAAACCAGTGTTAATGCATCTGTGTTTAAATAATAACTAATGGTTCGGACCTGTTTCTGTGACGGTGTTAATCCGGTGACGCCTGAAGCTGTGACGTGTGTCTGAGAAAATAAACCCAGGAGGAATGTAGATAAAGAGGTGTTCAGATAAAAGGTGTCACTCTGAGAAGTGTCCTCTGTCCAGCAGCAGCGACTCTGACTCTGACTCTGACTCTGACTCGAACTCTGACTCTGACTCCGACTCAGACTCTGACTTCGACTCTGACTCTGACTCTGGGGACATTTAGTCTAGGGTTCGTCCTAGTTCTGATTTAGTCCTAGGTTCAGTTTTGGTCTGATCCTTGTTTAGTCTCAGAATTTAGTCATGTTTAAGTCTTAATATATAGTCTTAGGTTTGTCTTGGTTTTGTTCTGGCTTTGTACAGGTTTTTCCTGGCTAGTCATGTTATCCATGTTCAGGCCCAGTTTAGTCCTGGTTAAGACCTCTTTCTTTAGTCCTGCTTCAGTTTGGGTTTAGTCCTTATTTAGACCTGGTTTAATCTTTGTTTAGTCCTACTTTAGTTCTGTTTTGATCCTAGTGTGGTCCTGGTTTGAGTCACGATAAAGTCCTTAGGTTAGTCTTGCTTCTGCCTTGGTTTAGTCCTGGTTTATTTTGGTTTAGTCAGAGTTCTAGTCCCAGTTAGACTCTAGTGGGATCTTGGTTCAGTCCTCATTTAGTCCTGTGTGTCTTTCTGGGTTCAGACCTGGTTTAGTCCCAGTCTTCTCCTTATTCAGTCTTGGATTTCCTCTTTTAATCCTAAAGTCAGACATGTTTCGTCCAAATTGAAGTCTCAGCTAAGTCCTGGTTTTAGTTCTGGTTTAGTTCTAGATTAGTTTTGTGTTAGGACCTGATTTAGGTTTAGACCAGTGTATAAACTCAACTCCTGCAGCTCTTTCTTTATTATTTAACACTTACAAACTCCAGTGTCCAAACAAATCTGCAGCAGCTCTTTCTGTCCCTCTTGTCCCTTTGTGGCCCCCGTCCTCACCTGCATTCCTTCACCGACAGCGGCTCTAAATTTAAACTTATCTGTCGGTCTGTCCCGGGACATGTCCATACAAGGGCCCCTCACTCTCACAGATAACAGCGCTAACGGCTAATCTGATGCTAACGGGACACAGGCGCAGGGGATTCTGGGATACCACCTCCTCGACCTCCTCCTTTTCATCTGGGGGACATTTAAACAGGAACCGTGTTGCCGTGGCGACAGTGACAAATGCTTTCACTCGTGTGTTTCTTGCTGGATGCTGCATTAAGGACGTATCTCAGAGTGACTTGGGTCAATATCAGAGAAAAGCATGTTATTTGTCTTAAACAAAACTGCTCAACAAACCCCAACTATCTAGATCAGAGATGTTCAAGACATTTAATCCTTGTGGCACCTTTACATTTATTCATTTATTCATTTAGCTGAGGCTTTTATCCAAAGCGACTTACATTATTCTACAGTAATTACCAGTGTTACAGCCACTGGAGGCAAGGCCTTTGATGTTTTTAATTCTAAATGTTTCGGTCAGTTTAAAGACTAAATGTATGAAACTTGGCCAGAATTAGCCCTCGAGCCCGATTATGTCCCATTGACTTCCATTATAACCTCATATTTTTGATATACTGTAATCCTGACATATTATTATTTTTTACTTTTTAGTGATTTATTATAATGCTTTTCCGATGAAAACCAAACAAATCTAAGCTTTTGGGAAAACAGGATTTAAGTATGTTGACTTAACATACGTATTCTGTAACTAAACTGTATAAAACAGAAAAGGGATATAAAAAGAAATCCAAGGAATTAAAAATGCTGACCGATCATTGGCCACAGCAGCATAAAGAGAAGGTTCTGGACTGGCCCGAGTCTCCTGACCTCAGTGTCATTGAGCCGCTCTGGAGAGATCTCAGACGTACAGTTCATTCAAGAGCCCAAGAATTTACAGGAACTGGAGGCTTTTTACCAAAAAGAATGGACAGCTTTACATTTGAGAAAATAAAGAACTTCCACAAAAGACTTCAGCTGTCATTGATGTGTTTTCAATAAAGATGTGCACAAAAGATTATTGATGCTATCAAAATGTCAATAAAACACAATTTTAAAAGAATGGAAATGGGAGCAGCTCCGTATGAGATTGTAGTCGGACTCTTCACAGAGAAACTGTGGGTTCAGGATATATGTCAGAAAATGGGTAACACCTCTTACACAAACCAAGTTAAGAAAATATTCAGTCTCCGTTGTATTCTTCTTTGATTCTTTTAACGCAAAAAAGTGTTTTTGTGTTCTCTGGCTCCGTCTGACTTCACTCTTATTACTATATACTTTATATTCCTGATTAAATCATTAATGAGTCATAAATGAGTTTAGTTCTGGTTTAGTCCACGTTTAATCCACCTGGGACCGTGGTTCAGTCCAGGATTCTGTTGTGGTTTGGTTTAGGATTAGTTCAGTCCCAGTTTACTACAGTTCTTACCAGTCCAGCTTCTTACAGAAATAACAAATACCACAATGAGTGAGAGAAAAAACAGGTTTACACAAACAAAAATATTTATCTGGGACAAAAGCACTCAATTCTCTTTTCTTCTCATGAAAATAAGTGAGATGTGCTGCCTTTCAACACTTTTTAAATGTAGGTTTCGAACTATTTCCTTTCTTCTCTCGATAATCTTTCATGAAAACAATGACAAAAAGGATGAAACACAGACAGATACATTGTTCTAGAGGGACATTGATGTGGAATAAATGAAATAATAAATGAAATAACCTTCAGAAACGTTCCTGTGGATGTGTGTGGTGTTAAATCTCCTGAGTGTGGACGCAGCCGGAGCCTCAGAGAGAGACAGAAGCAGGAGAAAGAGGAGGAGCCGGTGACTGTCGCAGCTGAGTTTATTCTGAAAGTGAAGAGGTTCTGAAGAGACGCTGCGTTCACTGTCTCCGGTGAGTTCTCTCTTTATTCTGCTTTAACAGAAACGCTTTTACAAACTGTTTATGTGACGCCAAGTGTCCACGCTGAGCTCAAAGTGAAACTCTTAAAACTGAAGATCAGGTTTCCACACTTTTACTGACGTCCTTTTCCAGGACGTTTCAAAAAAGATGAATATAAAAACTAAATTTTACCTTTTAAAACAATTTCACATTTTAACTTAAACCAAATCTTCAGTTATCTTATTTAAATTCAACATATTCCCATTTGTTCACTGGATTGTTCAAGGAACTGTTTATGTTGTGGTCTTTGATTCATTTCTCTGAAACTAAACTAAAAACCTGTGTTGGTCAAAGTCGGAGCCAAAATGTAAAATTTTGTGTTGTCATCGTTTAGACATATTTTCACTGCTATAATACCGTTTTTATTACAGCTTTCATTATCAACAATTCTAATCCATGTTAAAAAGAAAAGTTAACAGACGTCACCGTTAAATGTTAAACACTTTCACTGAAAAATATATTTATTTAAAAGAGTTTGATCCATGTCTAATGTTTCTATTCTTCCAGAAAGTGTAGGTAAATATATAAAAAAAATGATTTATTTAAAAACTAAAGAAAGCATTTTTCTGCTAAAGCTCAATGGTGTAAATTGTGAAAACTTTGATGATTTCACTGATTTAAGTTTGATTTTCATCTAAAACAATGAGAAAAGCTGATGTGAACCAAGCTGACTTTTCAAAGATTTGAGAAGAATGTGTTTTATTCAGGAAGTGAGACAAGGTGAAAGAGAAAAGAGGAACAGTTGGAGAAATCTATTTTAATGTAAGAGGCGTATTCTTAAAAATCTTTCTTGTAAGATTGATAAATTGATTAAATACATCTGTGTTTGTGGAGACTTTATGCCTGAGAAGAGAGACAAACGTAACGAAAGTGGAAAGACCACAGTTTAAGTGTGACCTCGTCAAAGTAAAGGTGAGCTTCTGAGGAAAAGATTAAGGTTATTTTAGAGCCCATTAAAGGTCATGTGAAAAAAGACAACTCAGTGAATTCTGTTTTAGTGGAGCCAGAACTAGCCTCATGTAAATAAAGAAATGCCATGTTTGTTGAAGTTAAATCTCTTTCTGGTGGTTTGTGGTTTTCTCTGAGAAATGCTCCACACGAACCTCCTCCAGACCTTCTCTGAGGTCCGCTGAACTCACAACTCTGGTATCCTTCTGTTAAAATGAAACTAGAGACAAAACATCACATGACGTTTAGTTTTCCTGAGAAAAAAGCAAGGCATACTAAAAAAATGTCCATCAACAAAAACAAATTGTATCATTGCTGAGCTTTAAAGAGCGCTGAGCTTTAGATATTCCAGGAATCTGCAGCTGAGGCACTAAAAAGCTGTTCGAGACCAGGGAACCTTAAGTAGGAGAGAGTTACTACAGAGTGTTGTATAGCTACAGACCAATCAGAACTGAGGTATATTTAAAACCTAGATAAAGGATCCCTCAGACTTTACAGTAGGTTCTAAAACCCTGTGTCCAGCTGGGATATTCAAACATTAATGTGACTCGTGCTCTGATTGTGTCGCCCTGATGTAACCTACACAAATGTCCTACAGTCCTACTCATGTCTGTGTGAGGCACAAAGCTGTGGGTCCAATCTTTGGACCTACTGCAGAAATATGTGTCTCAGCTCACAGGCAAAACCTGTTTATCTGGAGGAAGTGTCTTTATTTATACAGTTTAAGACTAACTCCTGCCTGCCTCTGAAACAGTCAGAAACAACCGCTTATCTTTGTCCACAACCAGGACAGCATTAAAAAAAGACCCACACAAACACCAGCTGGCCACAGGAAACTCTTTCATTTTACTTTTTACACTCACTCTAACTAAATCCAGCAGTAACTTCCAGTCAGAGTTTTCAAGGTTGTATGTAACTTTACAGGAAACGAAAAGAATGCCATTTTTGGATCCGATTAAAATTTTCAGTGATTTATGAAACTTTTTTTTAACTGTGTAACACTTATTAAAATAGTGTTTCTCTGAGAACAGATTGCAATGAAGCTGAAGTCATTGTCATGATGTGTCAAATGTCAAAATACAGTGTTATTCAGAATATAATATAGATAACATATCAAATGTTGAACGTGAGACATTTTGAAATGTTATGAAAAATATTGGCTGATTTTGGATTTCATGAGAGCTACACTTTCCCAAAAGGTTGAGACAGGTGGCAACAAGAGGCCGGAAAAGTTAAATGTACAAATAAGGGACAGCTGGAGGTCCATTGGCAACATACTTGGTCTAAAAAGAGTCTCAGTGACAGCGTCTCTCAGAAGTCAAGATGAGCGTTCCCACAAAGCTGTGGTGAAAAAAAGTGGAGCAATATCAGAAAGGAGTTTCTAAGGAAAAAATTGCAAAGAGTTTGAAGTTATCATCATCTACAGTTCATAATATCATCCAAAGATTTAGAGGATCTGGAACAATCTTGACCCTTTACTGTGTGTAAGGTCAAAGCCGGAAAACCAGACTAGATTCCCGTGATCTTCAGGACCTTAGACAACACTGCATCACAAACAGAAACACTTACTGTAATGGATCACAACATGGGCTCAGAAAACCTCCAGAAAACATTGTTGATGAACACAATCCACCGATCCATTCACCGTTGCTACAGGTCGAAAAAGAAGCCATATCTAAAACTGATCCAGAAGCGCAGATGTTTTCTCTGGAGCCAAGGCTCGTTTCAAATGGACTGTGACAAAGTGGAAAACTGTTCTCGGTCAGACAAATCAAAATCTAAAGTTATTTTTGGAAAACTGTGAGGCCATGTCACCGGACTAAAGAAAACAAGGACAACCCAAGTTGTCATCAGCTCAGTTCAGAAGCATCTCTGATGGGACGGGGGCAGGGGCAGAACAACATATGTTCCATCAGGACGTCGTCTCTTTCAGGGAAGACCTTTCATTTTCCAACAGGACAATGTCAGACCTCATCCTGCATCAGTTACAACATCATGGCTGCGTAGAAGAAGGATCTGGTGCTGAAATGTCCAGATCTTTCACCCACAGATAACCTCTGGAGCATCATAAAGAGGAAGATGAGACAAAGAAGACCTAAGGCAACTAGAAGCCTGTATTAGACAAGAATGGAAAAACATTCCTAAACGTGAGCAGCTTGTCTCAGTCCCAGACGTTTATAGACTGTTATAAAAAGAAGAGGGGATGACACACAGAGGTAAACATGGCCTGGTCCCAACTTTTTTGAGGTGTGTTGATGTCATGAAATTAAAAATCAACTTATTTTTTCCTTAAAATTATACATTTTCTCAGATTAAACATTTGATATGTCTTCTATGTTGTATTCTCAATAAAATATTAAAATTTGAAACTTCCACATCATTACATTATCTTTTTATTCAGAATTTCTACATTGTCCCCACTTTTTTGGAATTGGGTTTGTATTATTCACTGTTCAACTAAAAAAAACTGTTCTTCATTAGCAGTAGCTCAGTGGGTAGAGTCTCCCCACAGTTCATACTGTCGTTGTGTCCTTGGGCAAGACACTTAACCCACCTTGCCTCCAGTGGCTGTAACACTGGTAATTACTGTAGAACAATGTAAGTCGCTTTGAATAAAAGCATCAGCTAAATGAATAAATGTAAATTTTAAACGATGTAAACAAGGTTTAAATTATAACTAAGCCCTTAACTTTATGCTGGAAATAATGCCAAGCTCTGAAAAACCTTTCCCATTTACTGTTTAATCCCCAAAAATCACAAATGCCTTTTAACGCACTTCCCAGTACAGCTGTGTGGCAGTGAAAAGAACTCTTTAATAGCTTTCAGTTCATATTTATGTGACTCTGACAAGCCTCTGTTTGTGTTTCTTTCAGTTTTCTGGAAGCTACAAAATGGCATCCTGCATCCAGCTGCTTCTTCTCTTTGTCGTCTCTGCTCTGTTCCAGTTTTCAGCAGCAGGTGGCTCCACCTTCACCAACAGCTCCTCGAATGTCACTAAACCCAAATGCGCTGGCGGCACTAAATGCATTGAAGGCGTCATCCTCCCGCTCTGGGAACCCATCGACACTGTTTTGTCCGAACGTCTCGCCCGAGCTACTATCTACTTTGTCGGCTTGGCTTACATGTTCCTTGGCGTTTCCATCATCGCCGACCGCTTCATGTCTTCCATCGAGGTCATCACTTCTCAAGAACGGACCATTACCATTAAAAAACCCAACGGGGAGCGCATCACGACGACCGTCCGGATCTGGAACGAGACGGTTTCTAACTTGACGCTAATGGCTTTGGGCTCGTCCGCTCCAGAAATTCTTTTATCGGTTGTTGAAGTCTGTGGACACAACTTTGACGCTGGCGAATTGGGGCCGAATACAATTGTAGGAAGCGCTGCATTTAATATGTTCGTCATTATCGGACTTTGCGTTTCGGTAATCCCTGACGGAGAAACGAGAAAAGTGAAGCATTTGAGAGTATTTTTTGTGACGGCATCTTGGAGCGTCTTTGCTTACACCTGGTTGTATTTAATCCTAGCCGTCTTCAGTCCTGGAGTTGTCGACATTTGGGAAGGTCTTGTTACATTATTCTTTTTCCCATTTTGCGTAAGTTTTGCGTATGTAGCTGACCGTCGTTTACTTTTCTACAAATACGTCTACAAGCGTTACCGTGCCGGAAAACAGAAAGGGATGATCATCGAGACGGAAGGAGAGCCCGATGTTCCATTAAAATCGGACGTTGAGATGCTAAAAGCTAACGGAGAAGAGCTGGATGCGTTTTTTGAGTATGATGAGGAAGAATCGCGAAAAGAAGCAGCGGCCATTTTGAAAGAGCTCAAACAAAAACACCCGGAAAAAGACTTGGAGCAGCTAACGGAGCTGGCGAATTATCAAGTTTTGAACCAACAGCAGAAAAGCAGAGCGTTTTATAGATGCCAAGCGACAAGGATCATGACGGGAGCTGGGAATATTTTAAAAAAACATGCAGCTGAACAAGCTAAACGTGCTACAAACCAACTGGAAATCTGCTCGGAAATATTACCAAACTTTGCCAAGGTTTTCTTTGATCCTGGTTCCTATCAGTGTTTGGAAAACTGTGGAAGTGTAGCCTTAAATATTGTACGTAAAGGTGGAGATTTAACGCAGAAAGTTTACGTGGATTACCGGACGGAGGACGGCACCGCTAACGCCGGATCCGATTATACTTTCACAGAAGGGACCGTCTGTTTCGAACCGGGCGAAACAGAAAAAGAAATCCGTATTGAGATCATAGACGATGATATTTTTGAAGAAGACGAACACTTCCTGGTTCATTTGAGTAACGTTCGAGTCGATCGGAAACAGGAAACTCCAACGGCGGGTTTGGGTTTGCCGTGCACTGCGACGGTTACAATTTTTGACGACGATCACGCGGGGATCTTCACGTTTGAGGAGCCAGAGATGACGGTGAGCGAGAGCGTGGGGGTGATGGAGGTGAGGGTGGTGCGGACGTCCGGAGCCAGAGGAGTGGTGAAGGTGCCGTTTAAAACCATCGAGGGAACAGCCAAAGGTGGAGGAGAGGACTTCGAGGACACACACGGAGTCCTGGAGTTCGAGAACGACGAGATTGTGTGAGTGACATTACCTTCTCATTTCACTCAGGAGCTGTGCTAAGAAAACTTTATTACACACTAATTATTTACTGGAAGAAAGAAATGTAGTTTCAGGGTCTCAGTTTTGTTTTATAAAACTTTAGGCGCTGTTAGAGATCTGCCCTTTTGGTCTTTGTCTGACCTTTAGTCTGGACTTTGAAACTGACGGAGACCTGCCTAAGGCTCATTTAGAGTGAGTCAGGAATGGAACGTGGCCTGAATGAGTTTTAAAGGAAGCCAGGAGCTCTTTGAGCCAGACTCTCAAAAGTGAAGCGGGACTGGAACCCCTCACATTGAACACGGCTTCCTTTGATACATCCTGAATGAATCATTTATTTATTTAAAATGGGGCGGGCTTTATGTGATGATTTATGTGGAACTCAAATCGACAGAGACCAGACTAATTCTTCTATTATATAAAAAAGATTTAAGGCCTGAGTGATTTACCGTTGAGCGTTTTAGTGAAGGCAGAAGAAAAGAAGGTCATTGATACCTTTCTCAAGAACAAGGACAGGTTTTATTTTAGTGGCTGTGCAAACATGAAGCAGGCTTGTGTGACTTTTTAATGTGGCGTTGGAAATAGAGTTTAGAGTCAAAGATTAGATCTAAGACTTGATGTTCTTGATGTGAGCGATAGATTGATAAATATATTAGGATTATTTCAGAAAACTGTTCGTATCATTGAAACAGTCCAGCTGTAGCTCAGCCTCTGGAGTCATTTAGTCCCAGTGCAAAGCTTAGTGAGAGGTTTTCAGCCATTTAGAAAACAAATCGTGAAAGAGTGCAAGGATTTTCATGCATCACCTTGGGCTGGTCACATGACCACTGGACTGGTCACATGACCGGGGGCTGGTCACATGACCGTGGGCTGTGGTCACATGACCGGGGGCTGTGGTCACATGACTGGGGGCTGGTCACATGACCGGGCGCTGGTCTCATGACCGGGGCTGGTCACATGACCGTGGGCTGTGGTCACATGACCGGGGCTGTGGTCAAAGCGACGGACAGAGGGTTTAATAGAAGAGTAAACAGAGAGCAGAGGGCCTTATATAGACTCTGCTCCACTTGATTTGGAAGAGCACCAGCAGCAGCTCCTGTTCATTACATATTTGAATTATTGATTAAAGGAGAAGTAAGTGATTAAATAATGGTTAGGTGAATATTCTTGGTTTATATAGTGTTGTATCAGTGGAATATTTCCCCGAGTCATTTTAACTAGGCTTTATTTAGATTTGAATAGGTTTCTACTGGATCTTCACAGGCTTTAAGTTGGATTTGAACAGAGCTTAGTTGGATTTGAACAGGTTTTAGTTGGATTTGAACAGGTTTTAGTTGGATTTGAACAGGTTTTAGTTGGATTTGAACAGGGCTTAGTTGGATTTGAACAGGGCTTAGTTGGATTTGAACAGGTTTTAGTTGGATTTGAACAGGTTTTAGTTGGATTTGAACAGGTTTTAGTTGGATTTGAACAGGGCTTAGTTGGATTTGAACAGGTTTTAGTTGGATTTGAACAGGTTTTAGTTGGATTTGAACAGGTTTTAGTTGGATTTGAACAGGGCTTAGTTGGATTTGAACAGGGCTTAGTTGGATTTGAACAGGCTTTATTTAGATTTGAATAGGTTTCTACTGGATCTTCACAGGCTTTGGATTTGAACAGAGCTTAGTTGGATTTGAACAGGTTTTAGTTGGATTTGAACATGGCTTAGTTGGATTTGAACAGGGCTTAGTTGGATTTGAACAGGGCTTAGTTGGATTTGAACAGGGCTTAGTTGGATTTGAACAGGGCTTAATTGGATTTGAACAGGTTTTAGTTGGATTGGAACTATGTTTTCAGAAGTGCTCTTTGGGGTTTTTAAGATGCATTTAGATTCTTTCTGATAAAGTCCTTGAAAGTGTCCTCCAGACTCTCCAGACCAGAGTGAGACCAGAGTTAGACCAGGGTTAGACCAGAGTTAGACCAGGTCTAGACCAGAGTTAGACCAGGTCTAGACCAGAGTTAGACCAGAGTTAGACCAGGTCTAGACCACAGTTAGACCAGGTCTAGACCACAGTTAGACCAGGGTTAGACCAGGTCTAGACCACGGTTAGACCATGGTCTAGACCACGGTTAGACCAGGTCTAGACCACGGTTAGACCAGGTCTAGACCACAGTTAGACCAGGGTTAGACCAGGTCTAGACCACGGTTAGACCATGGTCTAGACCACGGTTAGACCAGGTCTAGACCACGGTTAGACCACAGTTAGACCAGGTCTAGACCACGGTTAGACCAGGTCTAGACCACGGTTAGACCAGGTCTAGACAACGGTTAGACCAGGTTTAGACCACAGTTAGACCAGGTCTAGACCACAGTTAGACCAGGTCTAGACCAGGTCTAGACCACAGTTAGACCAGGTCTAGACCAGGTCTAGACCACAGTTAGACCAGGTCTAGACCACAGTTAGACCAGGTCTAGACCAGGTCTAGACCACAGTTAGACCAGGTCTAGACCACAGTTAGACCAGGTCTAGACCACAGTTAGACCAGGTCTAGACCAGGTCTAGACCACAGTTAGACCAGGTCTAGACCACAGTTAGACCAGGTCTAGACCAGGTCTAGACCACAGTTAGACCAGGTCTAGACCACAGTTAGACCAGGTCTAGACCACAGTTAGACCAGGTCTAGACCAGGTCTAGACCACAGTTAGACCAGGTCTAGACCACAGTTAGACCGAAGCCGGCCCAGTGGCTCAGTCTTTATCTGACAGAGCTGTGAGAGTGGCTTGTTCTCTGCTCATTGTCTGATAAACAAGTCTCGCATCGCTTTTCCTTTTTAGGCCTCGCTCAGAGACGTGTCTGCTCCTCGTCCAAAAGAGACAACCGCTGCTGTAAAGCGCTCCCCTCTGCTGTAAATAAAAAGCTGTGAGAAATACAGCACAGTTTAATGTCCTCCTCACAGAGACAATCCAGCTCATGATTAGATAAAACAGGATGAAACACATCTCAAAATGTATTTGAACTGATAAACTGACAAATAAAAAGTGCAAATTTATTAAAGGAAGCATCCATACGTTTGACACAACTGTAATTGTTGTACTTCCCTTTAAAAAGAAATAACCTAAAAAACAAAATGCAGCAAAATACAAAACACTTATTTTTATTTAAAGATCTTAACTGTCTTTAGGCTCAGTCTTTTGACGAAGACAACATTTTACAATTGGAGCTAAAGAAATAGAATTTGTGGACCACAAAACTTTTTAGTTTAATTGATTTCCATAATCTTTCACTTGTCAGTTTTTCCTTCATTCACTTTTGCCACATCCATTTCTGTCAGTTTCTGTTACTTCCACTGCTCAGTAGATACTACTTTAGATATTGTTTAAATGTAAAAATAAGATCATCTTGAACAAAATGTCAAAGCAAAAGCATCTGGTTTTGTCTCGAATTCCAAGAGACTTTATCAATTCTGAGTTCAACTGTAAGAGAGCTGAGCTTTATCTCTGGAGGGAGGAGTTTAACCTGAATCCAAACCTGATGGACCAGGCTGTTCTGGTCTCATAGTCGTTGACTCTGAAAGACAGTGTGACTCTGATGTGAGAGTCATTAGTGACACTGTTTCATTCAGGTGTTGTTGTGGTTCTTAGTTTTCAGAAAACCATTGTAAATACAAGGCAACATAAAATCCTTTCCAATTACAGTAATTTATATTCAGGTAAAACTAAGACTGAACCAAGACTAAACCCCACGTCTGAAAACTGCCGTCTTGTTCCTGGTCATTTCTGTCTTGTCGGATCTCAGGCTCTGATGGAAAAAGCTGAGAGTAAATAAAAGATGAAGCGTATGGAGGCCACGTTGATTTGGCTCCAACAGGAAGTGGACCGTCCAATCAGATCATGGCCTGGAGCTCAGAGACCAGTCCAAGCCCTGAGGACTCCTCCTTCTGTCCTTCTCACTCTCTCTGCTCCTTTTCCTTTCTTCAGTAAAACTCTTCAGATCAATATAATCGACGACGACCAGTACGAGAAGAACAAGAACTTCTTCCTGGAGATTGGAGAGCCGTGGCTTTTGGAGATGAGTGAGAGGAAAGGTGTGGCCTTCTTCTTCTGCAGCGACTCCGCTCCACTAACCTCTGACCCCTGTGACCCCAAACCCTGAAAGACAAACCTGTTCGAGAGTCACAATGAAGGTTTATAAAGTGCATGAATACATTTATATCATTTCATTTGAGACGCCTCTCTCTGTAGCTAAAACCACACACAGACAACATAATGTGAAATAAATACATTTAGAAGATTTATTTCATTCAGATCCCTTCATTGTGACTTTAATGCCTGCCTCAAACTAAGATCATTTACATTGTTGCCTTGATTGTCCTTGTTTAATCTTCCTGTTTGTTCTAAGACTGTTCCTTTATTCATGTTCAGGAACATAACCATGCTTTTGGATTCCCCAGAACTAACTTCCTTCATGACTGAGTTTCACTGACAATAGCTCCATTTCCCACATCTCGAGTTTCATCCCGACAAAGGCCTAAGAGGCTAAAACGCAATGGCAATATTTTAAAAAGAAAGCCATGTTTTAATAAAGGCTTTTTCATTTTTTCACCTTTTTGAGAGCCCAGTGTTTACCTTATTACACTAAAAACCTGAGAAACATTGCTCCAAATATATATTTTTCTAACTTGGGAAACAATGTGAAAGGGTCTGACTAGGTTTTTCTATTTGATTAAATGAAAAGACGGCGTATAGTCCTTCCTGCAGATGTACAGTGGGTGGCGCTAGAGAGGAACATGCCTCATATTCAGGGCCTGACAGAGTGACTCTGAGAAGGGAGTGTCAAAATATATCCTGCTTCTGCCCAGAAATGGTTGTATATAACTGTTGTTTGTTTGGAAGAAAAAGCCTTAAATCATTCATTTCATTTGTAACAAAACTAAAAACTAGACTTTAAAATGTCATCTAGACTTAATCAAGGATTTTAACAAATGGAGAGTTTCATTCATGAACGAGAGCTTTGGCCAATCACAGCTCGCAAAGGAAAAGGAAGTGCTTCCATTGGTTGACACAAATGTCAATTTAGAAAGTAAAAGTGTGTATTCAGCGGGCTAGTCCAGTTTTAGACCAGGTTTGCTCCAGTTTTGCTCTAGGTTTGGTCCAGGTTTAGTCCAGTTTTAGTCCAGTTTTGCCCTAGGTTTAGTCCAGTTTTGCTCTAGGTTTGGTCCAGGTTTGGTCCAGGTTTAGTCCAGGTTTGGTCCAATTTTGCTCCAGGTTTGGTCCAGGTTTGGTCCAGGTTTAGTCCAGTTTTAGTCCAGTTTTGCTCCAGGTTTAGTCCAGTTTTGCTCCAGTTTTGCTCCAGTTTTATTCCAGGTTTGGTCCAGGTTTGGTCCAGGTTTGGTCCAGGTTTGGTCCAGGTTTGGTCCAGGTTTAGTCCAGTTTTAGTCCAGTTTTAGTCCAGTTTTGCTCCAGGTTTAGTCCAGTTTTGCTCCAGTTTTGCTCCAGTTTTATTCCAGGTTTGGTCCAGGTTTGGTCCAGGTTTGGTCCAGGTTTAGTCCAGTTTTAGTCCAGTTTTGCTCCAGGTTTAGTCCAGTTTTGCTCCAGTTTTGCTCCAGTTTTATTCCAGGTTTGGTCCAGGTTTGGTCCAGGTTTGGTCCAGGTTTGGTCCAGGTTTAGTCCAGGTTTGGTCCAGGTTTGGTCCAATTTTGCTCCAGGTTTGGTCCAGGTTTGGTCCAGGTTTGGTCCAATTTTGCTCCAGGTTTGGTCCAGGTTTAGTCCAGGTTTGGTCCAGGTTTGGTCCAGGTTTGGTCCAGGTTTAGTCCAGGTTTGGTCCAGGTTTGGTCCAGGTTTGGTCCAGGTTTGGTCCAGGTTTGGTCCAGGTTTAGTCCAGGTTTGCTCCAGGTTTGGTCCAGGTTTGCTCCAGGTTTGGTCCAGGTTTGGTCCAGGTTTGGTCCAGGTTTAGTCCAGGTTTGGTCCAGGTTTGGTCCAGGTTTGGTCCAGGTTTAGTCCAGGTTTGCTCCAGGTTTAGTCCAGGTTTGGTCCAGGTTTGGTCCAATTTTGCTCCAGGTTTGGTCCAGGTTTGGTCCAATTTTGCTCCAGGTTTGGTCCAGGTTTAGTCCAGGTTTAGTCCAGGTTTGCTCCAGGTTTAGTCCAGGTTTGGTCCAGGTTTGGTCCAATTTTGCTCCAGGTTTGGTCCAGGTTTGGTCCAATTTTGCTCCAGGTTTGGTCCAGGTTTAGTCAGGTTTGGTCCAGGTTTGGTCAGGTTTGGTCAGGTTTAGTCAGGTTTGGTCAGGTTTGGTCCAGGTTTGGTCCAGGTTTGGTCCAGGTTTAGTCCAGGTTTGCTCCAGGTTTGCTCCAGGTTTGGTCCAGGTTTGGTCCAGGTTTGGTCCAGGTTTGGTCCAGGTTTGGTCCAATTTTGCTCCAGGTTTGGTCCAGGTTTAGTCCAGGTTTGGTCCAGGTTTGGTCCAGGTTTGGTCCAGGTTTAGTCCAGGTTTGGTCCAGGTTTGGTCCAGGTTTGGTCCAGGTTTTGTCCAGGTTTGGTCCAGGTTTGGTCCAGGTTTGGTCCAGGTTTTGTCCAGGTTTAGTCCAGGTTTAGTCCAGGTTTAGTCCAGATTTACTCCAGTTTTGCTCCAGTTTGGTCCAGTTTTGTGTAATATTTTAGTATTTTGTAGGAAAACGTGTCCGGTTTAATTCTTTAAAAAAAAGAAAAGCAGGCGAGGTCTCACAAAAACAGAAAAGAAGAGGAAACATGGCGGCGTTGAGCCTCTGACTCAGACCTAACTCTGTCGCTGTTTTCACAGGAAAACCATTCCCGTTAGAATCACTGACCACGACGAGTACGATAAACACGCCACCTTCTACATCCAGCTCCAGGCGCCGCACTGGAACACTCGCAGGTGGACAGGTCCGAGCCCCTACTCTGACCTCTGACCTCTGACCTCAGCTCCAGCTTCTGCTGCTGTCGCTCTGCTGCTTTACAAAAACTTCACTTTCAGTCTATTTGGTCGTAGCTGTTAGCATTAGATGGAAGTCATGAGGCACTGACTAGTTCACACTTACCGTGTTTGTTCGACTAAACAAAATAAGAAGAGTTCAAATGTGAAGAAGAAGCTAAAATGCTATAAATAAACCCAGCTCCTATAGTTTTCCAAAAGCTTCCCTTTTGCTGAGTTTTATTAAATGAGTTTTAAATGTGAGTTTTTTTAGGTTGTCAGATTTCCAGTCACTGACCTTTTCTCACTTTGTCCTCGTCTCTTTGTCCACTTTAACATCAACTCAAACAATTAATGACTTCATTGAACTTATCAGACCAGCTCTGCTCTGCTGCTCTTTAAATCTTCTCTTCTTCTTCTTCTGCTTTAGCCGTGCTGCTGCAAGAAACAGGTGAGAACTAGTCCTGCTTTAGTCCTGCTTTAGACCTGCTTTAGACCTGCTTTAGTCCTGCTTTAGTCCAGCTTTAGTCCAGCTTTAGTCCTGCTTTAGACCTGCTTTAGTCCAGCTTTAGACCTGCTTTAGTCCTGCTTTAGTCCTGCTTTAGTCCAGCTTTAGTCCAGCTTTAGTCCAGCTTTAGTCCAGCTTTAGTCCAGCTTTAGTCCTGCTTTAGTCCTGCTTTAGTCCAGGTTTAGAACTGCTTTAGTCCAGCTTTAGTCCTGCTTTAGTCCTGCTTTAGTCCTGCTTTAGTCCTGCTTTAGTCCTGCTTTAGTCCAGCTTTAGACCTGCTTTAGTCCTGCTTTAGTCCTGCTTTAGTCCTGCTTTAGTCCTGCTTTAGTCCAGGTTTAGTCCTGGTTAAGACTTGGTTTAGTCCTGCTTTAGTCCTGCTTTAGTCCAGCTTTAGTCCTGGTTAAGACTTGGTTTAGTCCAGCTTTAGTCCTGCTTTAGTCCTGCTTTAGTCCTGGTTAAGACTTGGTTTGTTCCTGTTTTAGTCTGACTTTAGTCCTGGTTTATTCCATTGTTTCTTGCTCATTCGCTGCTTGTATTTCTCGGCTCATTCCATCCTCACTTCCACCTGGTGTTTTCTAACTGTGCTTCATTTGTTTCAGGTGGATTTGTTAAAACAGGTAAGTCCTCTTCATTCTTCCGATCTCTGTGAGTTCAGATCCTGTTGTGACTTGTTCTCTTCCTCGTTCAGACAAACAGCTGTTTGGTAAGACGCCTCACAACACAGTCTCAGCCCGAAAACCACACTCTGTCCCGACTAATGACAGTTAATCCTAATACACACATAACCTTTGTTGTGTTTTGACATTACTGCAGTATTTTATAAAAGAAACACTCAGATTATTCTAAATCCTGTGTGAGATTAGAATTAAAGCTCATTAGACGGGACTTATATCAGAGCAATGCACTGAAAAGAAGAGTAGATACTAGTTTATTCTATATCTGCTTTTCTAAATGCGAGTTCGGAGTGCTCACCTAAAGCATATTTGGTGGTGTTTCTTCAGTCGTCAGGAGCCGAGCCTCACTTCCTGTCCACTGTCCTTCTTCTGTCTCTGCTCAGCACGTGCCTGACCTGACTGTACTCTGCATGTGCTCTTCTCTTTGTTAAACTGTTCAACTGTGAGAGCTGTCTTTGGTGGATGTTTTCAGGTAAAGACATTTACAGAAAGGTCCAGGGTCGAGAAAACCCCGCCCCCGCCTCCATCATCAGCATGACAGGTAACACTCTGTATCCACACTCTCTGTACTCATGACACTATTGAGATAAAAACTGTCACTGTTGGTTTGTTCTGGTTCTCTGTCTCGCTCAGAAAATGGCGTGGGAGACTACTGCTCTCAGAAGGAGGAGGAGGAGCGCAGGATCGCAGAGATGGGACGGCCCACTCTGGGAGAACACACCAGACTGGAGGTGGTCATCGAGGAGTCCTACGAGTTCAAGGTCAGACCAGAAACACCTTTACAGATACTGGGGCTTGGTTTGACAAACTCTACTTCAGTTAAATAAAGGTCTTATGTCATGTATGTGTTCGTTCTTTTATAGTTTTCTAAAGTCAGATGTTGCTGCTGGTATTAGCTTCATAAACTGCTTTAAAGACTTTGGAGGAGGGCTTTTAAAGATCTACCTTCAGTCTTTTACTTTAACCCCTCTCAAGTACTTCCTGTTGAGCTTGTACACTTCCTGTTTCAGAGCACGGTGGACAAAATGATAAAGAAGACGAACCTGGCTCTTCTGATCGGGACCAACAGCTGGAGAGAGCAGTTTGTGGAGGCCATTACCGTCAGCTCAGGTTCAAAGTTCAGAAAACGGTCTATGTTTCCAAGGACTAGGGCCACATGAAAAAATGCCTCTGATTTCTTGCCTTTTTTTATATATATTTCTGCATTTCTCTCAGAATTCTAACCTTACTATCTCAAAATTACATCTTTTTTCAGAATTTAGCTTTTTTGTCTTTAGAATTCTGACTTTGATCTTAAATCTTTTTGTTTTTAAATCTTTCCTTTTCCGTAATATTTTCAAAATTCATCTTTTTTGTGCCCTATACCAGAAGAACACACTCTACATTATCTCCAGTAAGGCAACAGTCTGAACCCTAAACATTTATTTCTCCTCCTTAGGTGATGATGATGAAGACGGTGAAGAGAAGCTGCCCTCCTGCTTCGATTACATCATGCACTTCCTGACGGTTTTCTGGAAGCTGCTGTTCGCCTTCGTGCCGCCCACAGATTACTGGAACGGCTGGGCCTGCTTCACCGTCTCCATCTGCGGGATCGGACTGCTGACCGCCATCATCGGGGACCTGGCCTCACACTTCGGCTGCGTCGTCGGTCTCAAGGACTCGGTCACCGCCGTCGTCTTCGTGGCTCTGGGGACTTCTGTGCCAGGTAACAGGGCTGATGAAGATCAGACACAGTCATGTGAGGCCTCTGTGCAGTCAGATGAACAAACACTGAACAGCAACAGTCTCTTTCTGTTCGGGCAAAAGTAGACTCAGAGAAAGACAAAAGATCTTAAAATAAGGAACTTTGTTGACTGAAGAGATGGTGTAAGGAGTTGGGCTTGGTTCTGGCTGAGGGGCTTGAAGCAGAGAGAAAACAAATGATTGAGCTAGAGCAAGACAAAAACAATGTTTGCTGTATTAGGAAAAGGTATTCCAGCACTTAAAGGACGGAACAATCTGGCAGTGAGTGGAGGAAAGCCTGCAGTGTTTGTTCTGTGGTTGGAGGAGGACCACACGAGGGAGACAAAGACAAAGGAAAACAGAATGACACTGGGAAAAACACCTGCTTTATTACTTTTAACCTTTAACTTTAGCTATTTGACATTTTAATGCAATTTTATCTTATTTATTTTTATTTATAAATGTCTTTGTTTTACATTTGCACTGGTCAGAATGGGATTCAAATCAGCACCTTTAAAAAAATAAAATAAAGCTGAATGTCCGTAAAGCTGTTATTTTACAGTAATTTTAAAAGATTTACTTATTTTCATGAAATAAAGCAGCCAAGACAAAGTTTGACCTTGTCCTGTGTCTCCAAAAAATAGATTTTCTCATGAAATCCATCAGGATGGTTTAGACAGAGCTGTCACTGGCACAAAAGTATAAAAAACATTTGGGGTATTTCTTCACAGTTCACTACAAACATTTCAAATAAATTTAAATATGTTATAATATATATCATTTAGCTCCTAACACAGATTTTACATCATAAAATAAATTCAGATTTTTTTTTACTTTATTGTATAATTTGATCAATTATTTTATTGTGTCTCTGTTTTTTAAATATTTTTTTTGTGCAACTATGAAAAAATAATTTCCTGTGTGGAATAATTTATCTCTATTGAATTTCCAGGTGAAGTGTTGACTATAGTTTACCTTTGTTGGACACCAGAGGGCGCTGTTTTACCATCTGTTAGTGATAATATGTGTCTCTCCTCAGACACGTTTGCCAGTAAAGTGGCAGCCATCCAGGACCAGTACGCTGACGCCTCCATCGGAAACGTCACCGGGAGCAACGCCGTCAACGTGTTCCTGGGAATCGGCGTGGCCTGGTCCATCGCAGCCATCTACCACCGCTCGAAGGGCCAGGAGTTCAGAGTGGACCCAGGGACTCTGGCCTTCTCCGTCACGCTCTTCACCATCTTCGCCTTCATCTGCATCGCCGTGCTCATGTACCGGCGCCGGCCCTCCATCGGAGGCGAGCTGGGCGGACCCCGAATCCCCAAGATCCTGACCACCACCCTGTTCTTCAGCCTGTGGCTCATGTACATTGTGTTCTCGTCGCTGGAGGCCTACTGCCACATCAAGGGCTTCTGAGACCACGAGACTTTGACCTTTCAGACCAACCATCACTGGTCGACTGAAGCAAACTGCTGCCTGGACATTTATCTATCGCCTCATTTCCACTGGAGCGTTTCAGTTTAGTTCAGTTTCTCCTGAAGCTGAGCTGTGTCCAGAGACACGTCTTCTGCAGAAACAGAGACATCACAAGAGATACAAAAGTGCATTTCTATATGAGATATAAATTAGATTTGAAGAGAACTTTGTAGTGCAGTGATAAGAGGCTGCTGCAGAAAGAGTAGAAGAATTATGTTTCAGACCCTTTTGGTGGAAACTGACCCGAACTGACCCATACCGCTCCAGTGAAAACAAGGTTTACAATAATAGTGCTGTAGTACGATAGGATTGGTCTTGAAACCAGTAAAAGACCACTTTTTACCACTTTCTGTGTCTTTGTGGTATATGTTCAAATACAGCTGTGCTCATAAGTGTACATAATCTGACAGAATTTTTCAAACAATTGAAACAATAGCACAAAAACCTTTCTTTAATTCACAGTTAGTGATTGGGTGAAGCCACAACAGAAACTATCCAAATGACTCTGTTCACGTTTACATACTCTGGTGATTCTGATAACATGCACAATTTGAAACAAACTTGTGCATGTTTTTCATAGTTACTAAAGGTAAGCATCGTCACCTGTGATCTGTTTGTTTGTAATCAGTGTGTGAATAAAAGTTCAGTGAGTTTCTGGGCTCCTGACAGACCCTTGCATCTCTCATCCAGTGCTGCACTGATGTTTCTGTCTGAGTCATTGGAAAAGCAAAAGAATTGTCAAAGGATCTGTGGGAAAAGGTAATAAAACTGTATAAATCAGGAAAAGGGATCTAAAAAGATATCCAAGGAATTGAATCAATCAACAGTGTTCAAAATGATGGATTCTGTTGAAACAAAACCGAGGTCAGGTAGGCCAACAAATATTTCGGCCAAAACTACCAAAACAATTGTTTGGAATGTATTAAAAACAAAAATAACTTCAGCTAAAATACAGGAGAAAAGTGATACGTTTCAAGATGCACTTTGGAGGCACTTGAAGAAAAATGAGCTGCCTGGTTGAGTCGACAGAAGAAAGCCATTACTACAAAAAGGCCACAAAGCATCCCTCTTACAACACACCAAACAGCTCAGAGACAAGCCTCAGAACTTCTGGAACAAAGTCAATTGAAGGGATGAGACAATATTGAACTTTTTGCCCACAACCATAAACGTTACATTTGGAGAAGAGTCAACAAGGCTCTGATGATGGACGTTCCAACAAGACAACGATCCAAAGCACAAGGACAAGTCGACCTGTCATTGTCTACAGCAGCAGAAAGTGAAGGTTCTGGACTGACCGCAGTGTCTTTGAGCCACTCTGACATCAAACGTGTAGTTCATGCAAGAGCCCAAAAATTTACAGGAACTGGAGAAGAATGGCAGCTTTATCATCTGAGAAAATAAAGAGCCTCATCCACAACTTCCAGCTGTCATTGATGTTAAAGATGGCAATAAAACAGAATTAAGATCAGGGGTATGTAAACTATTGATCAGGGGCATTTGGATAGTTTCTGTTGTCATCCTGATTTAAAAAAGAGTAAACACAGTTGTTTGACAATAAATGGCTTCACCCAGCCACTAACTGTGAGTAAAAAAGGTTTTGTTTTATCATTTATATTCTCTAAAAAATGACCCCAAAAACAATCACAAATTGTGCCAGGGTACGTAACCTTATGAGAACTGTGTATATACACAGGTTTAAACCAGGAGTAGCTCCACTGGTTGGATAAAGTCCGGTCTGAGTCCAGGTCCAGACTCATGTGGGTTTGGTAGATCTTGGTGAAGCTTGCCTCGGTGTCCATATTGGACAACTGACCTCTGTAACGTCTAGTTTTTCAAATACCTGCACTGAGTGAGAAAACAAAATGAACAAAAAAAAGACAGAATAGAAACTCAGGATTCATGTAAATGTGTGAAAATAAATCCTGCCGTGTGATTGGTTGGTGTTGTTTCTGATCTACTGACTGCTGTGGGCTTTTGATGCAAATGAAAGTGTGTTGACATCTTTGACCATGTCTCTTTACTACACTGTTTAGAAAGTTCATTAGTGTGGATGTGTCTCATGAAGGTTAATTAAAATGGTGTTATAATGTCTGTGGCTATAGGGCTGGACAACACTGTGATGTGCTGTGGAGGTAATTTAACATAATATAATCTGTGTGACGCACTATAAACTTGTTGATTTATGATTTAAAGCTGGCGTTTTGTGTTTTTAAGAAGACTTTATGTGGTGTAAATCATTTTTGTGCTGTTTAATGAAAACAGAGAAGGAGAAAAAATAAAAGGATCCAACCTAAAAGTTTATTCTTATAGCCAGGTAGCACAGTTTCCTTAAAGGGTTTTACAGACACCCCCCTGTCCCTCCATCAGGGTCAGAGGAAAAACTCAAAAACACAGCTAAACCTCAGGGAGAACCACAGAAAGATCCAGTTCCAGGACAGACCGACGGACAGAGATGTGTCTTTGACAAGTAGTCTACACCTGAAAAAAATATAGTCCATGGTTTGAGTTTAATTTGTCATGACCCTCTCCACCACACGATGGAGGCAGAGGGTGTTTTTGAAAGTAAACTTCTGTCAAAGGTCGGTAAAGTGGGCCATACTCTACTGTTATTTAGAATACATTATAAAAATAATAAAAGATGCACGAGATCAAAGAAGTGCTGCACATAAACACTGGTTAAACAGTTCTCGAATGAGGGAAGACTGTTACTGCTTTGTGAAACTGTTATTGAATCAGTTCTTGTTTTAAGTGAACTGTAGCGCCCCCTAGAGCACAACAGGTCAGAGAGTCAGTGTTCTGGAGAGAGCAGTCTTTAATAATGTTGTTTGAGAGTTTGTTCTCCAGAAAGGGACAATGTTACTAAAGAAACATGGAATTAAATCCTAACTAAGTTCTCAGTTGTTTTGTTTATTTTTGGTATTTCTACCAAAAATATTTCTGATGCAAAGATTTCTTGTTTTCCACTGTGTTGTGTAAATAATATTCCAGTTTAATGTATTTTACTGCCCTCTGACTAACTATATTATCAAATATAATATTGGCAGAGACAAGTTACACATGAAATAGTAAAAAAATGTTTTTAAATCAATAATGGCATGTTTAATTGATTATTTAATGAAGGAATAAATATTCAAAAAAAAAAAAACCCTTCAGTTTGTCCCAGTGTGCTCCTACAGCTCTGAAATGACTCTCAAAGACGATATGGTCCTGTGCTGCAGTGCCACCATGAATTCATTTTATCTGCCAACCTCTCCCATCAAACTCAGTGGGCGGGCTCTAACACCTGATTGGTTACACTGCGCTTCAAGTCGAGTCAGATCGATCCAGAATAACGGATTGGTGGAGAGCTAATGTATATACCCTGATACACTAGGTGGCAGTATTCATCTTTAAAAGGTACTATGTGGCGCGTGTTTATGAAACCATTCAGCAGTGGGTTGGTTGGTTCAGGATGGTGTGGGTTGGATTGGTTATTGATGCTTGATCCATGAATATTATGTTGTATCTTAATGTTTCATCTTCCCAGCAGACGTGCTAATGACTGGATCAAACCATTTGAGGCGGGGGTGTTTTCTTTTCTCACACATACTGTGAGTCTCTATAAATATGTGATTGCTAAATATGTACTCACATTTAATTGTCAGAATAATATTGTAAAACTGGTTTCTTTTGTTCCAACCAATTTTATGCCCCTGATTTTTTATCAGCATGTACCACTGTCAGATATTGGTGGGGCATGTCCCTAGCGTCCCTTCACAGAGTTAAGCTCCTCCCTCAGTGTTAGAGCTCATCAGGCTGTGGGGGCAGTAAAAACAGGAGGACTCTTTTGTATTTGACACTAAAACAGATCAATTGTGTGACTGACCTTTAAGTGAGATCTATTTGGAGTCAACAAACTCAAAAGTGGGACATCCTTTAGTAGCTGATGCTAAAACAAGAGCCTACTTTTATCCACACTCTCCATCATTACACACATCAGAATGGACATTCTTAGACCTGGTATTCTTTTGGACTGGATGTTTATTGAGGATGGTCCAAAGGGCTGTTTTTTTACATTTGAGAACACTGTACTCTCAATAAGAACAGTTCAGTCTCTTATTAGAAGGAAATACTAGTGTGAAAATATCATTAGCAAATGAAATCATGAGGGAAGCCAGAGGAAGTCACCTGACACAGTTAGTTCCTGTTTGTTCATCTCTGTTTCAAAAATGTCAAAGTGAAGAAACTGCAGCTCCTTCAGGCTCAGGGCAGTGTTTGGAGTGGTGTAACCTGTGTCTGCAAATATTAGCCTTTTTAACAAAGAAAGTGTGTATGTCATTAGTTTTTAGGCTGCTCATTTCAAACTCTACACACAAACTTTGATCCTGCCACTTTCTGAGCAGACCAATTGAACTTTATAATGGGTTGCTATGGTTGCTAGGGAGGGTCACTCAGGTCACTCACTCTAGATCTGCCTTAAATTCTTTTCCCTGCCCTTTTCACTCTCACTAATTCAACTCCCGTACACTAATTATTTGTTAAAATTGTATAGAAAATTGTTCTCTTTCAGAAAACACAACTTCCATCAGCTCTGTGACTTACAGATTCTCAATAATACGCTTTAATGTGTCAGGAATCACCCGTGTTACCCACAGACCCATAGAGCACTTCTCACTCAGTGCATCTCAGGAGTCTCCATGACAACGCTTTTGGTGACGTCATCCTTCTGACATTAACCACTAACCATCTTCTGCTTTGTTCTGCTGCAGCTTCAGTAACCACACATTAACTAGACTAGAGCACAGTGGGGGCTGGGCCGGGACTGAGGAAAGCACAGGAAGAGTATGACCCACTTAAACAACAAAATCAAACTATGTTTCTGCTAATCAAACATTAAAATGTTTTTTTATTTATTTATTTTTTTTAGCTGTCAATGAGAAGGATGATATTTTGACCAGAGACTGAAGTTACAATCCTGGGCTAAAAACTGCGTTCCCAACCAATCAGAAAGGTTGCTCTTGTCTTTGTATCCTTTGTAATTGACTCTTTAAACCTGTTGGCCCTAATACCAGCCATTAACAACACACGGACAAACTCATACACCCAAAGAGGAAGTCAAGTCAAACAGGGGAAATATGGGGAAATTTGGCTTCTGTTTTTTTAGGGGTTTTCTTGGACCAAATTCAGAAAATAGTTCAACCAAATCAGCAGCAGACAGGTGAGTAAAGACCATCCGCTCTTTAGGAGAGTAAAGACCAGTGAGGGGAAAATGTAAGCAAGTGCCAGTTTATCTTAAATATCAGAGCGTTAATGTGAGTTGGGCTTTGGAAAAACTGTTCTGCTTAGCTACAGATTAGAAATAATGGTTATTTTTGTCCAAATATGTCTTGTGTGTGTATAGATTAATAAAATCCAATCTAAAACACACAGTTGTCAGTGTACAGGCTGCAAAAAAGAATTTAAGCTATTATGCAGTCCTTATTAGAGCCAGCCCATCTTTTGTATCTAAAATGCGAGTAAACAAAAAAGGTGAAGTTGTATGTGTCTTTCTTAGGGAAAATATTCTTATCCAGAAGCTATCACTTGGGTAGTTTTCCTCATTTAAGTATTTATCGTTCAAAATGTCATGATTTTATTGATGAGTTACTGAAATGCTTTCGGTTATCTGCACAGAATATGAACAAATATTCATATCAGGTGATTTTAATGTGCATGTGGATAATGTTTGTGACAGGAATGCCAAAGAACTTTCTACTATTCTTGATCCTTTTGGTCTTTGTCAGCATGTTAATGAGTCGACCCATAACAGAGGTCACACTCTGGACCTGGTCATTACAAAGGCTGTTCATATTTCAGATGTCACTGTGATTAATGTTGCTCTGATCATTCTTGTGTCTTTTTCCATCTGTCCATGATTCCAAAAGCTGCTGCTGGACCTACAGTTGTTCAGAAGAGACACATTAATGATAACACCAGGACACAGTTTATGGAGGCAGTCAGGTTTGAAAATGCCTCATCAGGTCAAGTTGATGATTTAATGAATTGTTATACTTCAGGTGTTTTAAATATTATGGACACCATTGCTCCTGTTAAGGTTAAAGTGATGAAGAGGCAGAAGGCTTCGTGGAGCAATGCTCCTTCTGTCAGGGCACAGAAAAGAGAATGCCGAAAAGCCCAAAGAAAATGGCGTAAATTGAAACTCTTAATTCATTATGAAGTATACAAAGAAAATCTGCATGTTTTCAATCAAACTTTGAAAAAAGCAAGAGAAATATTCTTCTCAGAGCTCATCAACAACAGCAGTAACAGCTCTTGTCCTGTTTGCTCCAGTGAACAAGATTAACAAACCCTCCAGCTCCATTTCCTCCAGAATTAGTTTACACTAAATGCAATGAGTTTGCTTTGTTTTTTAACGACAAGGTTCAAGGCATTAAACATGCGACAGTCCAAAGGACATAAAACAACACTGCAGCATCAGGAGACACTAGTGTTACACACATTTTACACCATTAATGACAATTGAAAAAACTGTCTCCAGCCTGAGTTCATCCACCTGCTGCCTCCATGTTTTATCCACTAGATTTCTAAAATCAGTAATAAGCAGTTTGTTTCCACGACTCACTGATATAGTCAATAATTCCTTATAGTCTGGAACATTTCCAAGGGCCTTAAAAACTGTCAAAATTTGATACAGTGGACCATGAAATTTATGCTCATCCATTCATCCAAATATTGTTTTTGTTTTTTTAGGCAGAAATTCTTTTGGGTTATGTTGCTGTTTTCCATCTTAATTTATTCTGAAACTGTAACATGCACATTCAAACAAGTCCCCCTTTCATTTTGACACAGAATTATTGAAATACACCTTTCACAAAGATACAGTCAATTTACCGTCGACATTTCATTTTTGAGCAGACAAAACAGGCTCGATTTTGAAGGGTAAAATGGTTTCAGTCCAATCTTGAAGACTTTCCAGAGTCACATTAATTCAACTTAAAGTGTCAGCTAAATGAGTAAATGTAAATTACATCATCTGCATTTTATCACCTTAAAAACATTTCCAGAGTCAAAGGGATAATGTTTCAACCAGACTTATTCATGCTTTTATCTCCAGCAGGTTAGATTACTGTAACGGCTGCTCACTGGTCTCTCAAAACGAGGGTTAAGACAGCTGCAGCTTATTCAGAACGCTGCTGCTCGGGTTCTAACTAACACCAGGAAGTACAACCACATCAGTCCAGTTTTAAAATCTCTGCACTGGCTTCTGTTGCTCAGAGAATAGAACAGCACTGCTGCTTTACAAGTCTCTTAGTGGTTTAGCACCTGTCGTGGCAAAATTCTCTGAAACTGAGGTCTCAGCCTTCAGATGCACCATCTCCAGGCCATAGAGTCTTTTACTGTTCACAACCCCAACAACAAAACCACCCGGATAGACTCTCCCACGTTCTACCAAAGACTGTCTCTTCAGACTAGCCTTTTAGTGAGTGTGTGTTCATTAAACTTGTAAAAACCACACTCTGACATTATCTTTTCTCTTTTCTATTAATATGTTTCTAGATGTATTACATATAACATTCTTTTTGAATATAAACCATAAACACATAACATAAGCTCATCATGACTAAATAATTAAATGTATAAAAATAAAACCCATAATATCAAAAATATTACACACCAGAATATGTATTTTTAACAGTTCCTTATAAAGAACATCTACAGGACCATATCAGGTCTAAAGAGGACTAAATCAGGTCTAAACAGGACTAAATCAGGTCTAAACAGGACTAAATCAGGTCTAAAGTGGACTAAATCAGGTCTAAACAGGACAACATCAGGTCTAAACAGGACTAAATTAGGTTGAAACAGGACTAAATCAGGTCTAAAGAGGACTAAATCAGGTCTAAACAGAACTACATCAGGTCTAAACAGGACTAAATTAGGTCTAAACAGGACTAAATTAGGTCTAAAGTGGACTAAATCAGGTCTAAACAGGACTAAATCAGGTCTAAACAGGACTAAATCAGGTCTGACCAGGACTAAATTAGGTCTAAACAGGACTAAATAAGGTCTAAACAGGACTACAACAGGTCTAAACAGGACTAAATCAGGTCTAAAGAGGACTACATCAGGTTTAAAAAGGACTAAATGAGGTCTAAACAGGACTAAATCAGGTCTAAACAGGACTAAATCAGGTCTAAACAGGACTAAATCAGGTCTAAACAGGACTAAATCAGGTCTAAAGAGGACAAAATCAGGTCTAAACAGGACTAAATCAGGTCTAAAGAGGACTAAATTAGGTCTAAAGAGGACAAAATCAGGTCTAAACAGGACTAAATCAGGTCTAAAGAGGACTAAATTAGGTCTAAAGAGGACTAAATCAGGTGTAAAGAGGACTACATCAGGTTTAAACAGGACTAAATCAGGTCTAAACAGGACTAAATCAGGTCTAAAGAGGACAAAATCAGGTCTAAACAGGACTAAATCAGGTCTAAAGAGGACTAAATTAGGTCTAAAGAGGACTAAATCAGGTCTAAAGAGGACTACATAAGGTCTAAAGAGGACTAAATTAGGTCTAAAGAGGACTAAATCAGGTCTAAACAGGACTAAATCAGGTCTAAAGTGGACTAAATCAGGTCTAAAGAGGACTAAATCAGGTCTAAACAGGACTAAATCAGGTCTAAAGAGGACTAAATCAGGTCTAAACAGGACTAAATCAGGTCTAAAGAGGACTAAATCAGGTCTAAACAGGACTAAATCAGGTCTAAACAGGACTAAATCAGATCTAAAGAGGACTAAATCAGATCTAAATTGGACTAAATCAGGTCTAAACAGGACTAAATCAGGTCTAAAGAGGACTAAATACGGTCTAAAGAGGACAAAATCAGGTCTAAAGAGGACTAAATCAGGTCTAAAGAGGACAAAATCAGGTCTAAAGAGGACTAAATCAGGTCTAAGGAGGACTAAATCAGGTCTAAAGAGGACTAAATCAGGTCTAAACAGGACTAAATCAGTTCTAAACAGGACTAAACCTGGTCTAAGCAGGACTAAATCAGGTCCAAACAGGACTAAACCTGGTCTAAGCAGGACTAAACAGGACTAAACCTGGTCTAAAGCAGGACTAAACAGGACTAAATCAGGTCTAAACAGGACTAAATCAGGTCTAAACAGAACTACATCAGATCTAAACAGGACTAAATCAGGTCTAAACAGGACTAAATCAGGTCTAAACAGGACTAAACCTGGTCTAAGCAGGACTAAACAGGACTACATCAGGTCTAAACAGGACTAAATCAGGTCTAAACAGGACTAAATCAGGTCTAAACAGGACTATATCAGGTCTAAACAGGACTACATCAGGTCTAAACAGGACTAAATCAGGTCTAAACAGGACTAAACCTGGTCTAAGCAGGACTAAACAGGACTAAACCTTGTCTAAGCAGGACTAAACAGGACTAAACCTGGTCTAAACAGGACTAAACAGGACTAAATCAGGTCTAAAGAGGACTAAATCAGGTCTAAAGAGGAATACATCAGGTCTAAAGAGGACTAAATCAGGTCTAAGGAGGACTAAATCAGGTCTAAAGAGGACTAAATCAGGTCTAAAGAGGACTAAATCAGGTCTAAACAGGACTAAACCTGGTCTAAACAGGACTACATCAGGTCTCAACAGGACTAAATCAGGTCTAAAGAGGACTAAATCAGGTCTAAACAGGACTAAATCAGGTCTAAACAGGACTACATCAGGTTTTTATAACAAGTTATGGCTTCACCAAATAATATTTCACAAACTGCCACAAAATAAACAGAACAAATTCCAGAAGAAGTTAATTAAAGTGTTTAATGTTGTGTTTTAATCCATCGTTTGTTTGAGTAGCAGCCTTTGCTCTGTCATGGCTAATGTTTAATGTTTGATTGAACAGAACGCTCAGACAACACTACAGAACAGGTACAAGCTCTAAGAACAGCTTGTGTTGCTAAAACAATCAACAGCAAAGCCACAGTTTAAACATTAGTCCAACCAAAACCAAAGTTCAACTGAAACTTGGGAAAATGGGATTTATTGGGTCCATCTAAAACATGTTCTAGTCTAATTGAAACCAGAAAAAATACTGTAAATGTAAAACAGCTCAGTACAATAATACATTAATAGATGATTAAAATAAATTAAGCAAGACATTTAAGGTAAATAAAACTGTTCAAATTAAATATAAGCAGTGACTATTTCAGTGAAAAACGTCCGTCCCAATGTCGTCACAAAATGAAGGGAATGAGAGCTTTCCTGCTTCGAGGATAGTCCTTAAACTTCTCCTGGTAATATCTGAAACACACAGAGATGCACTGACATCACGTCTTAAAGGAGCAGTGTGTGAAATATGAACAGCTCATCGAGTATTAAAGCGAGAGGTTAATATTTACTTTGTGGAGCATTACAGACGGATTACATGACACAGTTTCAAACCTGAGGCATCCACTGGACACTGTCCTGACTCTGTGGGCAGATGTGAGTCTGTTTCTTTATTTATGACACTGTTGTGCTGTAAACCTGTGCCTAGCTTGCTAGCAGCTAGTTACAACAAACTGAGCTAGAACAAGAACAAGAAATGTAACCAGCAAAGACACCAAGGGCTCTGTGATTGTCTTTGTTACAACTTTAAGATTTACAGAAGCAGGTCCTCACAGTCTGGACCTTAATTACCGAAATGAATCTCAGGACCATTTCCGCTGTAGGTCATTCGTAAAGTCTAAATCAGCCCAAATGCATGTTTTACTGCATGAATTTCTCTAAATTAATTTCTTTAAGACATTTTCTTCTTTCTGTTTTTTGTTGAAGTATCTTTTTTTTTAAACTCTTTTTTTAACGAGTGGAATGTAAAGATCCTGGTAGGGTCTGATTTATTTATTTAGACTGATTTGGTTCCTGACCCAGTGTTTGTGACGGTCTGGAGGACAGGACTCTCTAGTGTCTGTCTCTGGAGCTGTTACCTGTGGTGCTCCAGAGCCCGAGGCCCAATGCTGCAGGCCGTGAACAGAGCGAAGGAAAGGGCAGGAAGAGTCCAGGCTGCTAGAGCGAAACCCAACCACTCCACAATCTCCCCCAAGAAGTTAGCTCCAGACACCAGCTCGAACAGGCCTCCTGAAGCAGACACAACAGAGGACAGAGGGTCAACAGGTCAGGGTTTTAAATGCTGAGTCTTGTTTCTGTGAACTGCAGACCCCTGGTCTCACAAGAGGTGACTACGACTTCGAACTTATACTTTATTGTTCCACAGATAACTCTGAGCTCAGCACAGTTGGGAAGTATGTAAACAATAACAGAACTTGGCACATCTTCAAAAAAAAATCTTAGAAAAGTAATCTTTAGCTTTAATTCAAGGACATGGAAAGGAGGTTTTTGTTGGATTTCAACAGGTTTTAGTTGGATTTGGAAAGGTTTTGGCTGAATTTCAATATTCTAAACAGGACTAAACCAGGTCTAAGCAGGACTATATCAGGTCCAAACAGGACTAAACCTGGTCTAAGCAGGACTAAACAGGACTAAACCTGTTCTAAGCAGGACTAAACAGGACTAAACAGGACTAAAAAGAACTAAACCTGGTCTAAGCAGGACTAAACAGGACTAAACAGAACTAAACCTGGCCTAAGCAGGACTAAACAGGACTAAACAGGACTAAACCTGGTCTAAGCAGGACTAAACAGGACTAAACAGAACTAAACCTGGCCTAAGCAGGACTAAACAGGACTAAACAGGACTAAACCTGGTCTAAGCAGGACTAAACAGGACTAAACCTGGTCTAAACAGGACTAAACCTAGTCTAAGCAGGACTAAACCTGGTCTAAACAGGACTAAACAGGACTAAACAGGACTAAACCTGGTCTAAACAGGACTAAACAGGACTAAGCAGGACTAAACCTGGTCTAAACAGGACTAAACCTGGTCTAAGCAGGTCCAAACAGGACTAAACCTGGTCTAAGCAGGACTAAACCTGGTCTAAACAGGACTAAACCTGGTCTAAACAGGACTAAACCTGGTCTAAGCAGGACTAAACCTGGTCTAAACAGGACTAAACCTGGTCTAAACAGGACTAAACCTGGTCTAAACAGGTCCAAACAGGACTAAACCTGGTCTAAACAGGACTAAACAGGACTAAACAGGACTAAACCTGGTCTAAGCAGGACTAAACCTGGTCTAAGCAGGGCTAAACCTGGTCTAAACAGGACTAAACAGGACTAAACCTGGTCTAAGCAGGACTAAACCTTGTCTAAACAGGACTAAACAGGACTAAACCTGGTCTAAACAGGACTAAACCTGGTCTAAACAGGACTAAACCTGGTCTAAACTGGACTAAACCTAGTCTAAACAGGACTAAACGTGGTCTAAGCAGGACTAAACCTGGTCTAAACAGGACTAAACAGGACTAAACCTGGTCTAAACAGGACTAAACCTGGTCTAAGCAGGACTAAACCTGGTCTAAGCAGGACTAAACCTGGTCTAAGCAGGACTAAACCTGGTCTAAACAGGACTAAACAGGACTAAACAGGACTAAACCTGGTCTAAACAGGACTAAACAGGACTAAACCTGGTCTAAACTGGACTAAACCTAGTCTAAACAGGACTAAACCTGGTCTAAGCAGGACTAAACCTGGTCTAAACAGGACTAAACAGGACTAAACAGGACTAAACCTGGTCTAAGCAGGACTAAACCTGGTCTAAACAGGACTAAACAGGACTAAACCTGGTCTAAGCAGGACTAAACCTGGTCTAAACAGGACTAAACAGGACTAAACCTGGTCTAAACAGGACTAAACCTGGTCTAAGTAGGACTAAACCTGGTCTAAACAGGACTAAACAGGACTAAACAGGACTAAACCTGGTCTAAGCAGGACTAAACCTGGTCTAAACTGGACTAAACCTGGTCTAAACAGGACTAAACCTGGTCTAAACAGGACTAAACCTGGTCTAAACAGGTCCAAACAGGACTAAACCTGGTCTAAACAGAACTAAACAGGACTAAACAGGACTAAACCTGGTCTAAGCAGGACTAAACCTGGTCTAAGCAGGGCTAAACCTGGTCTAAACAGGACTAAACAGGACTAAACAGGACTAAACCTGGTCTAAGCAGGACTAAACCTTGTCTAAACAGGACTAAACAGGACTAAACCTGGTCTAAACAGGACTAAACCTGGTCTAAACAGGACTAAACCTGGTCTAAACTGGACTAAACCTAGTCTAAACAGGACTAAACGTGGTCTAAGCAGGACTAAACGTGGTCTAAACAGGACTAAACAGGACTAAACCTGGTCTAAACAGGACTAAACCTGGTCTAAGCAGGACTAAACCTGGTCTAAGCAGGACTAAACCTGGTCTAAGCAGGACTAAACCTGGTCTAAGCAGGACTAAACCTGGTCTAAACAGGACTAAACAGGACTAAACAGGACTAAACCTGGTCTAAACAGGACTAAACAGGACTAAACCTGGTCTAAACTGGACTAAACCTGGTCTAAGCAGGACTAAACCTGGTCTAAACAGGACTAAACAGGACTAAACAGGACTAAACCTGGTCTAAGCAGGACTAAACCTGGTCTAAACAGGACTAAACAGGACTAAACCTGGTCTAAGCAGGACTACAGAAGATACCTGTGGAAGTGGTGGAGTGTAGGGCACAGCTGCAGTGTCCTCATGTGTGATTGTTAAACTGGTTTTAATTGGATTTGAACAGGTCTTTCTTGGATTTAGATGTGTGTTAGCTCCGTGGGTTAGATGGCGTACCTCTGGGGATCCTGTATTCGAGCTCTCCTGGTTTCCTCAGGTTTCTCAGGATGTGGTCACTGTGGATGTTGATGCTCATCCCGATCACAAACAGACACAGACCTGCAACAGCTTCTGATTGGTTAGAGACCAGCCAATCAGAGCCCTCCGTCTTCAAAGCAGCTCATAATATTATAATTAATTCTGTTTCCTAGCGCGTGGCGTCACCTGCAGCGACTCGAGTGCCTAAAACCGGGTCCTGGTCCAGGTCCGAGCAGTGCAGCAGCGAGTGGCTCTGGAGGAAACCGTTGATGGAGCAGAAAATGAACGAAAAGATGACCACATTGACAGGAACGGGCCGGCCTCGGGTCAGGAAGGAGAAGATGAAGGTCCTGAGAGATGGATATAGAACATGTAAAAGGAAAATCTATTTCTCTAAAACATACTTATTGTCCACTAACCTCTGTTGTTTTAAGTGATTAGAGAATTCCTTTTAAGCACTTAACAGAACTTTGTGAAAATGTGAAAAGGACTGTTGCCCATGAGACACTGGTTCTTTTATGTTTCATTAAAATGCACATGTTTAGAACTTTTAGATATGATATGTTGAATAAGTAAATCCTCCCCCTCCCAGTAAGTCTTCATCTTCTCTCAGTTTTAGTTTGTTTTGTCTTCATTGTCTTTGTCCTGAAGTTGATCTGGGCAACGCCCATGTTTCTTTTTCATTTGTTGTGAGATTATTTTTCTGCAGTTCAGGACCAAGCCTTACCCGTCAAAACAGGTGCTTAAACAAATATCTGCTTTGTTTTCTGCCACGAGTAATCAGCTACAGTTAGGTTGTTTTCTCTGAAGATTTTTCATAACCAGCAGCACCTTCTCACAGACAGAGCCGTTTCCTGACCTCTGACCCGAGAAAGAGCACCACTGGCTCTGGGCAGAGAGTGACCGAGTCTACAGTGGCCCACACATTCAGCTGCATCATCGACAGAACTGAAGGAGCTCAGACCAGTTGGCCCTCAGCTTCGGGCACCACCTGACCTACGACCTTTGACTCCTAGACTACAGGACTACATCAGGTCTAAACAGGACTAAATCAGGTCTAAACAGGGCTACAGCAGGTCTAAACAGGACTACATCAGATCCAAACAGGACTAAATCAGGTCTAAACAAGACTAAATCAGGTCTAAACAGGACTATATCAAGTCTAAACATGACTAAATCAGGTCTAAACAGGACTACAGCATGTCTAAACAGGACTAAATCAGGTCTAAACGGGACTAAATCAGGTCTAAACGGGACTATATCAGGTCTAAACGGGACTATATCAGGTCTAAACAGGACTAAAGCAGGTCTAAACAGGACTAAATCAGGTCTAAACAGGGCTACAGCAGGTCTAAACAGGACTACATCAGATCCAAACAGGACTAAATCAGGTCTAAACAAGACTAAATCAGGTCTAAACAGGACTATATCAAGTCTAAACATGACTAAATCAGGTCTAAACAGGACTACAGCATGTCTAAACAGGACTAAATCAGGTCTAAACGGGACTAAATCAGGTCTAAACGGGACTATATCAGGTCTAAACGGGACTATATCAGGTCTAAACAGGACTAAAGCAGGTCTAAACAGGACTAAATCAGGTCTAAACAGGACTATATCAGGTCTAAACGGGACTATATCAGGTCTAAACAGGACTACAACAGGTCTAAACAGGACTACAACAGGTCTAAACAGGACTAAATCAGGTCTAAACAGGACTATATCAGGTCTAAACAGGACTACAGCAGGTCTAAACAGGACTACAGCAGGTCTAAACAGGACTAAATCAGGTCTAAACGGGACTATATCAGGTCTAAACAGGACTACAACAGGTCTAAACAGGACTAAATCAGGTCTAAACAGGACTATATCAGGTCTAAACAGGACTAAATCAGGTCTAAACAGGACTAAATCAGGTCTAAACAGGACTATATCAGGTCTAAACAGGACTAAAGCAGGTCTAAACAGGACTACAACAGGTCTAAACAGGACTAAATCAGGTCTAAACAGGACTATATCAGGTCTAAACAGGACTATATCAGGTCTAAACAGGACTAAATCAGATCTAAACAGGACTAAAGCAGGTCTAAACAGGACTACAACAGGTCTAAGCAGGACTAAATCAGGTCTAAACAGGACTACAGCAGGTCTAAACGGGACTATATCATTTTTAAACAGGACTACAACAGGTCTAAACAGGACTACAGAAGATACCTGTGGAAGTAGTGGAGAGCGAACGTGCACAGCAGCAGCGTCCTTCCGTGCGTGCTCCGGTGCGTGGTGAGCGTCATCAGCACGGGCACAAGGAAGGCGGGCAGCTCTTGCAGGAACCACGCGCGCGGCGCTGACATGGTGCGCTTGGATGAGGTGGTGTAGCGGCCGTAGCGCGCGGCGCCGCGGCGCCACTGTTGCAGCAGGTAGCTCGGGCCCCCGAGCAGCAGGAGCGCGCACAGGGGCAGAAAGGCAAGGCGCAAGCACTCCATCCCCAAAAGACCCGCTTTGATGACTGACGTCTGAGCGCGAGGACGCGGTGTTAAATGGAGAGGAGCGCGAGGCGGGGCCACAAGGACAGTTCTGGAGAGGTCTGGGTTCTGTGGTGACCTTTAGGGCACCTCCTGGAGGAAAAGTGTTTACAAAGTGCAGGTACTTCAGTCGTGAGAAGAGAAAAGACAAAAAAGTCAAATCCAAACGTTTAGAGGATGGAGTAAAAGTAAAAGAGAAGTGTTTTTACTGTGTCTGAATGAACTCCCAACCCCTCAGTCATGTTGAGGGTAACTGGTCTCTTACATGCACAGATACAGACTAAGAGCAGTTGAGCAAGAGTGTTTTTCAACTCTGCCAGGAATCCGCTTGTGTTCCTCTCAGCAGGCTCAGCCCCTAACCATCTGACAGATTAAATTGTCTTTGTACTTTTACAGTTACAGTAGTCGGGGAAACCAGACTCCTCCATGTATCATCAAGGAGTCTAGAAAAGGTCAATGCCAGCTCGTTTTCCTCAAGGCGGGGGCTGGGGTCGTGTGATGCAACACTCCAGCAGCATTCCAGTGTAATTGGTCCTGAACATGTCTGAGGAGCTGTAGAATACAGAGCGCTCACGTCCGTCTGTGCCAGGCTTAGGTTAGATTTTGTAACTTTTTTTGCTTTTTATGTGCCTCAAAAAACAATGAAAAACACTGGTTTTAGAGGAAACAGGTGTAAGGCAGGGTTAAACCCGGACTAAACTATGGTCAAACAGGTGTAAGGCAGGGTTAAACCCGGACTAAACTATGGTCAAATAGGTCTAAGGCGGGGTTAAACCCGGACTAAACTATGGTCAAACAGGTCTAAGGCGGGGTTAAACCCGGACTAAACTATGGTCAAACAGGTCTAAGGCGGGGTTAAACCCGGACTAAACTATGGTCAAACAGGTCTAAGGCGGGGTTAAACCTAGGAGTAAACAAAGACAAAGACTGGACTAGACTCCAGATACATGGACCATTGAGGCGGGACAGAGGTCTATTGTGTCCTCGGGGCCCTCAGAAGGCCTCAGTAACATCTGCACATGCTCAGTACAGACCGGCTGCCTCTGACTCAGGGGCAGGAGTTTTTTCTCAAAAAAAAAGAAAAACGTGGACAAAAAGACCTCTGTCTGTTGAACAAAAGGAAGAGGATTTTAAAAATACTTTCTTTTAGGAACTACACAGGTTTGCCGTCCTGGTCTTTGTCCAGGTGTTGTCCTGGTTTAGACCTGGTTTTAGTCCCTGATGGCCAGTTCAGTCCTGGGTTAAACACTGCTTTACTTCAGAGTTTTGAGCAGGTTCTGTTCAGATTTTGGTTTTGCTCGAGCCATAGTCTTGTTGTAGTCCTGGTCTAGACTAGTATATTTATGTTTTAGTCTTGGGCTGGGTCTGTTTGATAGTCTATGTAGTACTTTAGTCCTGGGTTGGGTGTCCTCCATGTTTCAGAGGGACTTGTCTGAACCTGCCCCGTGACTCAGACAGGACTGTACACAGACGATAACAACAATATTCTTTTGATATTAACACTAAGCAGCGAGAGCAGACAGGAGCACTCTCACCTGGAACCACAAATAAATCCTTACACAATGTTCTACTTTCACATCATCTGAAAAGCTCAGGAAAATACAGGAAAGTACATCTGTTTTGTTAAAAACATCTTGGAGGAGGACTCCCTACGGTTCAGGAGCCTGCTGCTGCAGCTGCTCTAACAGAGACTCTCCTGCTGCGCCCCAGAGAAAATACATTCTTCAACACTTACATCAGCTGACGAGAACCGAGCGGAGACATCAGCTGAAGAGAACCGACCGGAGACATCAGCTGAAGAGAACCGAGCAGAGAAGAGACATCAGCTGAAGAGAACCGAGCAGAGACATCAGCTGAAGAGAACCGAGCAGAGACATCAGCTGAAGAGAACCGAGCAGAGAAGAGACATCAGCTGAAGAGAACCGAGCGGAGACATCAGCTGAAGAGAACTAAGCGGAGACATCAGCTGAAGAGAACCGAGCAGAGAAGAGACATCAGCTGAAGAGAACCGAGCGGAGACATCAGCTGAAGAGAACCGAGCGGAGACATCAGCTGAAGAGAACCGAGCGGAGACATCAGCTGAAGAGAACCGAGCGGAGACATCAGCTGAAGAGAACCGAGCGGAGACATCAGCTGAAGAGAACCGAGCGGAGACATCAGCTGAAGAGAACCGAGCAGAGACATCAGCTGAAGAGAACCGAGCAGAGAAGAGACATCAGCTGAAGAGAACCGAGCAGAGAAGAGACATCAGCTGAAGAGAACCGAGCAGAGAAGAGACATCAGCTGAAGAGAACCGAGCGGAGACATCAGCTGAAGAGAACCGAGCGGAGACATCAGCTGAAGAGAACCGAGCGGAGACATCAGCTGAAGAGAACCGAGCGGAGACATCAGCTGAAGAGAACCGAGCAGAGAAGAGACATCAGCTGAAGAGAACCGAGCGGAGACATCAGCTGAAGAGAACCGAGCGGAGACATCAGCTGAAGAGAACCGAGCGGAGACATCAGCTGAAGAGAACCAGCGGAGACATCAGCTGAAGAGAACCGAGGAGACATCAGCTGAAGAGAACCGAGCGGAGACATCAGCTGAAGAGAACCGAGCAGAGACATCAGCTGAAGAGAACCGAGCAGAGAAGAGACATCAGCTGAAGAGAACCGAGCAGAGAAGAGACATCAGCTGAAGAGAACCGAGCAGAGAAGAGACATCAGCTGAAGAGAACCGAGCGGAGACATCAGCTGAAGAGAACCGAGCGGAGACATCAGCTGAAGAGAACCGAGCGGAGACATCAGCTGAAGAGAACCGAGCGGAGACATCAGCTGAAGAGAACCGAGCAGAGAAGAGACATCAGCTGAAGAGAACCGAGCGGAGACATCAGCTGAAGAGAACCGAGCAGAGAAGAGACATTAGCTGAAGAGAACCGAGCGGAGACATCAGCTGAAGAGAACCGAGCAGAGAAGAGACATCAGCTGAAGAGAACCGAGCGGAGAAGAGACATCAGCTGAAGAGAACCGAGCGGAGACATCAGCTGAAGAGAACCGAGCGGAGACATCAGCTGAAGAGAACCGAGCGGAGACATCAGCTGAAGAGAACCGAGCGGAGAAGAGACATCAGCTGAAGAGAACCGAGCGGAGACATCAGCTGAAGAGAACCGAGCGGAGACATCAGCTGAAGAGAACCGAGCGGAGAAGAGACATCAGCTGAAGAGAACCGAGCGGAGACATCAGCTGAAGAGAACCGAGCAGAGACATCAGTTGAAGAGAACCGAGCGGAGAAGAGACATCAGCTGAAGAGAACCGAGCGGAGACATCAGCTGAAGAGAACCGATCGGAGACATCAGCTGAAGAGAACCGAGCAGAGACATCAGCTGAAGAGAACCGGAGACATCAGCTGAAGAGAACCGAGCAGAGACATCAGCTGAAGAGAACCAAGCGGAGACATCAGCTGAAGAGAACCGAGCGGAGACATCAGCTGAAGAGAACCGAGCAGAGACATCAGCTGAAGAGAACCGAGCAGAGACATCAGCTGAAGAGAACCGAGCGGAGACATCAGCTGAAGAGAACCGAGCAGAGAAGAGACATCAGCTGAAGAGAACCGAGCAGAGACATCAGCTGAAGAGAACCGAGCAGAGAAGAGACATTAGCTGAAGAGAACCGAGCGGAGACATCAGCTGAAGAGAACCGAGCAGAGACATCAGCTGAAGAGAACCGAGCGGAGCAGAGACATCAGCTGAAGAGAACCGAGCAGAGACATCAGCTGAAGAGAACCGAGCGGAGCAGAGACATCAGCTGAAGAGAACCGAGCAGAGACATCAGCTGAAGAGAACCGAGCAGAGACATCAGCTGAAGAGAACCGAGCGGAGACATCAGCTGAAGAGAACTAAGCGGAGACATCAGCTGAAGAGAACCGAGCAGAGAAGAGACATCAGCTGAAGAGAACCGAGCAGAGACATCAGCTGAAGAGAACCGAGCGGAGACATCAGCTGAAGAGAACCGAGCAGAGAAGAGACATCAGCTGAAGAGAACCGAGCGGAGACATCAGCTGAAGAGAACCGAGCGGAGAAGAGACATCAGCTGAAGAGAACCGAGCGGAGACATCAGCTGAAGAGAACCGAGCGGAGAAGAGACATCAGCTGAAGAGAACCAAGCGGAGACATCAGCTGACGAGAACCGAGCGGAGACATCAGCTGAAGAGAACCGAGCGGAGACATCAGCTGAAGAGAACCGAGCGGAGACATCAGCTGAAGAGAACCGAGCGGAGACATCAGCTGAAGAGAACCGAGCGGAGAAGAGACATCAGCTGAAGAGAACCGAGCGGAGACATCAGCTGAAGAGAACCGAGCGGAGACATCAGCTGAAGAGAACCGAGCGGAGAAGAGACATCAGCTGAAGAGAACCGAGCGGAGACATCAGCTGAAGAGAACCAAGCAGAGACATCAGCTGAAGAGAACCGAGCGGAGACATCAGCTGAAGAGAACCGAGCGGAGCAGAGACATCAGCTGAAGAGAACCGAGCAGAGACATCAGCTGAAGAGAACCGAGCGGAGACATCAGCTGAAGAGAACCGAGCGGAGACATCAGCTGAAGAGAACCGAGCGGAGCAGAGACATCAGCTGAAGAGAACCGAGCGGAGACATCAGCTGAAGAGAACCGAGCGGAGCAGAGACATCAGCTGAAGAGAACCGAGCAGAGACATCAGCTGAAGAGAACCGAGCAGAGACATCAGCTGAAGAGAACCGAGCAGAGACATCAGCTGAAGAGAACCGAGCGGAGCAGAGACATCAGCTGAAGAGAACCGAGCGGAAACATCAGCTGAAGAGAACCGAGCAGAGAAGAGACATCAGCTGAAGAGAACTAAGCGGAGACATCAGTTGAAGAGAACAGAGCGGAGAAGAGACATCAGCTGAAGAGAACTGAGCGGAGACATCAGCTGAAGAGAACCGAGCGGAGAAGAGACATCAGCTGAAGAGAACCGAGCAGAGACATCAGCTGAAGAGAACCGAGCGGAGAAGAGACAAATAGTAAAAGGCTGTCAGCAAAACTCTTGAAATGAAACATTAATACAGTGAATGTAAACACAATCTGGACCTCAGTGGGTTCTAAACTCTGGATCTGGGCCTGTGTTCAGTTCAGGACTGTGACTGGAGTCAGAGGAAGACCTAAACTAGACTAAACCAGGACTTGACCAGGGTCTAACCAGGATCAAACCAGGACTAAACCAGGTCTAGACCAGATCAAACCAGGACTAAACCAGGATCAAACCAGGACTAAACCAGGTCTAAACCAGGCCTAGACCAGGATCAAACCAGGACTTCACCAGGTCTAAACCAGGTCTTTGCAGGAACAGTGTGAGAAAGTAACAGAGGAACCTGATCCGTCTGAATTGAATGGAATCTATTCAACATCAAGAACCCTAATAAATGGTGTCACATGTGTTATATTGTCCTTATGTTCGGTTTATAATATTACAATAACAATATGCAGCTACATAAAAAATAACAAATGAATCTAAACGAATTGTCTAGTTTAATAATAAATAAAAACTTGATTGTGTTCTGTTCTCGAGTGTGGTTTTTACGGGGTTTGTCGCTCTCTAGTGGACACTCGTGTAACTGCAGCAGCGCCACACATTCAAAATTCCAGAGTTTGTCATTTCTTATCGAGAGCCTTGACTGGAATTTGTCTATTCTTTGTCTGGTGTTTGGTCACGTGTCTAAGTTAGACAGTTGTCAGCACAGTCCCAGTTTGGAGAAGCGGACAGGAGCAACGCCACAGAGACTAAACCAGCTTTGGAAAATGGCTGAATATACAATAATACAACTGTTTGTTTTATGATGAGTTTTAATGACACTTATAATAAAAAAAATAAATAAAACACATTGGTGAGATACCTATGCACAGTATCTTCGTGTGCATTTTGGATATTACATGTCCACATGTCAAGTTAATCTTTAAAATATATAGGCTACATTATATTTAGTGTCGTTTGGAGCCTGGGTTCCAGTTTATATTGAAGCCTGTTTAATATTCAGGAGCTGTTCTCTGTATAAACTCTGAATGAATGGATGGAGGTGTCTTTTATTGTGAAGGAGCGGTGTGTGGCTCCCCCTGGTGGCCTGTGCGCTCCCTGCAGCGTGCTTCTATTCCCGGAGACTGGGAGCCTCACAGAGCGCCTCCATTTTCCAGCGACAGGACCAGCACCCGGCGGAGGACCAGCGGCTCTCGGACAACAGCGCGGCCGGCGGAGGGGCTCTCTGCTGCGGCCTGTCCTCTCCACGGCGCTCTCTGCTCCCGGTGCTTCTCGCTCTTTCTGTGGCCGCTTTTCGACGCGTTTTGTGTGATGGCCTGCTCGGTGGATCTGTAGCGGATTTAGCGGCGGCTGTGAGGACGGCCGGCGGCTGCCTGTGAGCAGGTAAAGCGCTCTTGTAATTGGTTTAATCCGGCGCTTTGCGACGCAAGCGGCTTTCTCTGATCTCTTCAGCGTGGCCTGGCGCAGACGCCGGCCGCGCGTGGACGCTCCAAAGGCGGCCTGCTCTGTCGCGATGCGCCGGTAGCATCCATCCAGGCTCTGGTGCTGTTTCAGGAGGAGGAGGAGGGGGGGTTATATAATGCGTACGCAGAGGACACGGAGCTGCTGTCCTCTGCCCGTGTCCCTGCATCTCTCCCCGCGGTGCACCAGACCCATGTGGCGGTGGGGTCCGCGGGAAAACCACCAGGGCCAGATTATAACCGCGAGTTATTCACCTTAACCCGGACTAAACCAGGGCTAAGTCTGAGGCTACAGCAGGTGCAAATAATTCTGAACCTGACTAAATCAAGACCGTATGAAAGTCCAAACTAAGTCTAAAACCTCGTAAAAACCAGGTCTAGACCAGGTCTGAACGAGAACAATGACTAAGTCTAACCAGATCACAAACTGGGCTAAGTCAAGGACTAAACAAGGACCAGGTCTAAAACTAGACCAGTTCTAGATTAAAGCAGGACCAGGGCAGTTTCCTCGTTTTAAAATAGCTTGTATTTGTTTTATTGTTTTAATCCAAAGGGTGATGTTACAGTTATTGTTCTATTTTATTATTTAAGTGTGAGAATATATTAGTTCAGCCTTTAACAATAAAACAGCTGACATTTAAAAACTAAAGTTTAAATATAGTGACCTTGATTTGATTTAAATTAAAAGCTTTGAGAAAATATAGGTCCTACTTGAACTACACTAAACCAGACCAGGTCTAATGTAGCTCAGAACCTAGACTGAAGAACAGTTTAGTCCTTTTATCCCACTCAGACCTCTTTTATGTGAAGGGTTAAAACCTGGTCCTACATCAGGCAGGTCCACCTTTTTCAGAAAGAACACTGCTGCTCCAGGTTTTTACAGTATTCTGACTGAGCTTGAGCCGCTTTAGAGCCGGCACTAAAACAACAAAAGAACCACAGTTATTCTTTTATCATATAAAAGTATATTAATACAGATATGCTGCCGGTTTGAGGAGAAACAAATAAACATTTCTTATTCACGAGTTTTAAAAGTCTGTGTGTCCCCTGAAAAGATCCTGCCACGTGGGCTTGGTCCTGTGTCCACTCTTTCTTAAATTTAGCTCCGGGTTGTGTTCGAAACCCAACACCGTCTTGAGAACCTCGCTGCCTTCACTGAGCCTGGGTAAAAACAGCGTCAGTCTGTGCTGGAGTCACTGGTAATGTGCAAGTCACAGTCCGACTGACCGAACCTCGAACAGCCCACTGCAGACTTCAGACCTGGAGGAACTATTTTACTCCTCGATCCGGAGTTTTATCCATCAGCATTTCCCACACAGTCACCTACCTTAAAACTCATACGTTAAAGCTTAAACGCACAGTGGTGTCGTAATCAAAGTGTGTCTGTGAGAGCCTCACTGATGCTCATTCCCTGCAGCAGGTCATTATCAGCAGCTCGGAGAAGCAGACAGGAGCAGGTTTGTGTTCTGTCTGTCGCTGTTGTGTCCAGTTAAAAAACACACTTTAGAACAAACTTCTGCAAGTCTCAGTGAAGACTCTGAACTCCTCTCACAGTCTGTTACAGAAATATTCAAACGAACAAATGAAAGCTTTGTGAATTAAAAGGTCCTGCTCTCGGCCACAAAAAGATCAATAACACATTATAATAACTCCGAATACAACAGAAGTGAAGCAATAATAGATGTGTGGGTTTATTGAACAGACCAAAAGATTTAAATCAGTGATTATTAATGTTGGTTAAATGCTTGGTAAACGATAAATTAAGGATTAAACAATGTTAAAGTTAATATACAGATAACCCAGACTTTATCCAACTGTTGGTTTATTAAAAGAACTCATATGTCAGCAGCAGATACTGTTAAAAACCCTCTTATTCCACACATTTAATGGACGTAGCAGTAGTTTTAGTCCTGAATATTTCAAACCCAGGCACAGATCTCAGAGCCACGTTAAACGTTCAGACATTTATCTGTGACTTTTCTGGAACGAGACAGAAAAAGGCGAACCTTGGACCAATCATTGTGTCTGGTGCTGACACAACTTCAGATAAAGCCCTGTGCTCATTTGTCTAAGAGCAGATTGAACCTGGTGCCTCTCCAAAAGACTGTCAGGAGATTGTTGAGATTAAATTTTTTTGCTGAGCCTGTGCATCGCGTGCTAATCTCTGAACAGGAGCCGTCTTTTGTGGCTTCGACTGGAGGCTGATGTAATGGTCATGTTGTGGTGAAAAGTGGACATTAGTGAAAGAATATTTATCTGTCAAACCTCTTTGTTGTTACGGTTGGACAAAAGAGAAGAGTCTGCTCTATTTTTAGCTCCTACACATTTGCAAACTCTCCTGTAAAAGAGCGAGGAAGTTAAATCTGAGTTGAGTGGTGTCAAACGCTGATAAATAACTGAAGTTTGAAGATGTTGTCTAAACTAAAGCCATGAAGACGAGTCTGGAGTCTTTAGGTTTAGTCTGAGGAGCTACAGGATGTGTTGATGTGTGTCCAGACGTCTGTGAGGTAAAGATAAAGCTGTTAAACCCAACACTGATAAGACACATGTTTGTGCTGCTGCATTAAAGAGCGATACGTTCACATCCTACACGTTCAGATGCACTTTGACCTCATTCAGGGGCTTCACCGCTGCTCCTTTTATCAAGCTTCTCATGCTACTGTGTAGAGTCAGACAACATCAGACAACATCAGACAACAGGGCTTATAACAGGCACCCACATGCATCTAAAACACGCACAGTATCCCAGCTTCTGAAGTTAACTCTGATAAAGTTAAGTTATTATAAATACATTAAAACACTCAAAGCCTCGTTGATTGAATGTGGAGAACTGCAGCTAGGTGGTGCTAGAGAGGCTCCATACCCTGACCTCAGTGACAGAACATGGGACGTTTACTGTTCTACCTCAGGCCTACATTAAAAACCTCTGGAGGGTTTGAGCAGGACCTGGATGAGTCACGCTGCTGCGTCTCCACGGCAACCACACACATCAGCGCTTCTCCATTCACAAAAACCTATCAAGTCCTGGTTTAGCCCTGGTTAAGACTTAACCCACCTCCGTCTACCCACCGTTCTAGTCCTCCTGGTCCAGGTCAGATCAGTCTGGTGCCACCAAACATCCTCTGAGACAGAGAGTAAACAAAGGTCTCAGAGTGAGTAACTCTGGTACGGCTTGACTCTAGTGTGAACCTTAAGTGGACCAAAGATGAGCTCAAAAACATCTCATAATGCTTAGCTTCAGTGAGTTTAGAAAAATAAACAAACCAAAACAATATTGTCCAACTAAAGAAGAGGAGGGGAGGTCAAATGTGAAGCACTGAGAAGCTAACATGCTATAGTAACATGTTGTATTAGCATAAAACCATCTGTGTCTTTCATAAAAATGTGCTTTTTCTGTTTGGTGCAGTTGAAAATGTCAGCTGTGAACCCTCAGTGGACCTGTGCTTTTTACTGAGAAACTAAACTGTTTTGGTACGAGCTGATAAAGCAGACTACAAGTGTGAACACACCCTTAAGGCCTGTTCACACCGGGACGAACTTTAACGCCTCGCGACTAAACAATGGGCGCCAATGTGAGTGTTCACACCGCCGCGAAAGACGCCACGCGTAAAAGCGGGTTTGTTTTTTTGGTTTGATGCGCCGCGTCAAAAACTATACGACCAATGAGATTAGCGCTTTTGCTCACGTGTCTGGAGCTTCTGAAGTTACAGTAAAACACAACTTGGGGGCGCTCAAACACAAAACGGTCTTGCCGAGCACACATACTTAACGGCAAAGAAGATATACGCCAAATCTACACTGCCGGGAAGAAATAAGACGAAGAAGATGCAAGACAAGATGGTGTCGGAACACAAAGAATTATGACAAACGCAACATCGATTACAAAAATGACTTGCTCTCTTCTTCTGAGTGAAAAGCGAGTGTCAGAAGCGTAAAGTTGTGCAGCGCCACCTTGTGTACCGGGGTATTTCTGTTTTACATTAAGCGCCCTCTAATGTCAGGGAATGAATTTGCATGTTCACTCGGCTCATCGTCAGAGAAAATCTCTTGGGTGTGAACACAAAAAAACGCGTTGAAAAACGCTGGTGAATAACGCGCGCAAATATTCGTCCCGGTGTGTACGGGCCTTTAGTCCGGGTTAATCCTGATCCAGTCCTCAAAACACTTCTGTCTTGTTCTGCTTGATCTGTACAACACCAAACAGAGACTACATAGGTCTAGCACTAAAACCAGTCTACCCAGGACTAAACCAAGTCTAAACCAGGACTAAATCAGGACTAACCCAAGTCTAAACCAGGACAAGACCAGGACTAGACCAGGACTAAACCAGGACTAGACCAGGACTAGACCAGGACTAAACCAGGACTAGACCAGGACTGGTCTATAGACCCAATGAGGAGCTGTGATGTCATCGTCAGGCGAGGGGAATAAAAACTGGGTCAGACTCTCTGCAGTGAGGTTTCCATGGCAACGACATCAGTCACTGGGTCAAAGAGGAGCAGAGGAGCATCATGGGAAATGGAGTCAGCTACAAAAACATAGGAGTTATTATGAGTTGCAGGGAGTTTTCATGCAGTAATTCACCCCTGAGTTTAATCCTGGTTAATTCCAGGTTCAGCTGTTTTTCAGGGTTTTGTTCTCGTTCTATTCCTAGTTTGGCCCTGGATTTAATTCTTACTCAGTTTCTGTTTTGACCTAATTGGGACCAGTTTATTCCTGGCTTTGGTCCTTAAGTCCCAGGTGAGGCCTTGGATAACAGTTGTACCTCATTTAATTATTTAAGTGTTTAGTGCCGAGTTTTGTCCTAGTTTAATTCTAACTTAGTTCTGGTTTAGACTTGGACTTTGGACTTGTTTTTCTCTAACTTAGTCTTGAATTTTATCTTGCTTAGTCTCTGCCGAGGTCTTGTTTTAGTTCCAGTTTAGTCTTAATTTAGGATTAGTTTATTGGTTTAGTTTTGGTTTGGATTTTTTTTTCTTTATTCTTGGCCCATAAATGTCAAAAACAAGAGCCTTTTTAAAATTATGTTCTCATTTAGTTTTGTGTTTAGCTTTAGTTTAGACCTGGTTTTGTCCTGACTATGTACTTACTTGGTTTATTTTCTCCATCTGTCCTTGTTCCAGGTCCGGCCGTAGGGGGCGCTGCTGCTGCTGTGGAGGACATGCTGATAGCGCTGACGGTCGTCATGGCGATGGTAGGTTCTGGTCAGTCCTGCTCGGGTCCGGACAACTGTTCGTCCCAGAGCGAGTCCAAAGCCTACTGTTACTCGGCCCGGATCCGCAGCACCGTGCTCCAGGGGCTGCCCTTCGGAGGAGTCCCCACCGTCCTCGCCCTGGACTTCATGTGCTTTCTGGTGAGTCTGGACGGGACCGGGTGAGACCGGGGTTAGACCGGGTTAGACCGGGGTTAGACTGGGGTTAGACCGGGGTTAGACCAGGGTTAGACCAGAGTTAGACCAGAGTTAGACTGGAGTTAGACCAGGGTGAGACCGAGTGAGACCAGGGTGAGACCAGGGTTAGACCAGGGTAAGACTGGAGTTAGACCAGGGTTAGACTGGGTGAGACCAGGGTTAGACCAGGGTTAGACCAGAGTTAGACCAGAGTTAGACTGGAGTTAGACCAGGGTGAGACCGAGTGAGACCAGGGTGAGACCAGGGTGAGACCAGGGTGAGACCAGGGTGAGACCAGGGTTAGACCGGGTGAGACCAGGGTTAGACCGGGGTTAGACCAGGGTTAGACCAGAGTTAGACCAGAGTTAGACCAGAGTTAGACCGGAGTTAGACCAGGGTGAGACCGAGTGAGACCAGGGTGAGACCAGGGTGAGACCAGGGTGAGACCAGGGTTAGACCGGGGTTAGACTGGAGTTAGACCAGACTTAGACCAGGGTAAGACTGGGATAGGTTCTGGTGGCTTCTCTTAGGGATGATGTCGATGAAAAGATTGGGTCAGACATTGAGCGAAGATAGTTATTGGCTGTAGTTTATATAAAAATGTTAGCCCTCGTTTGGGGACTGGATCTGGGGACTGGATCTGGTGACTGGATCTGGGGACTGGATCTGGGGACTGGATCTGGGGACTGGATTTAGTGATGGATCTGGTGACTGGATCTGGGAATGGATCTGGGACTGGATCTGGGGACTGGATCTAGTGATGGATCTGGGGACTGGATCTGGGGACTGGATCTGGTGACTGGATCTGGGGACTGGATCTAGTGATGGATCTGGGGACTGGATCTGGGGACTGGATCTGGGGACTGGATCTGGGGACTGGATCTGGGGACTGGATCTGGGGACTGGATCTGGTGACTGGATCTGGGACTGATCTGGGGACTGGATCTGGTGACTGGATCTGGTGACTGGATCTGGGGACTGGATCTGGGGTTAGACTTGGTTCAGGTTTTAGTTCTTATGTAGTCCTGCTTTAGTCATAATTAGTCAGTTTTATCTTGTCATGTGATTTTTTAGTTTTGTTATGGTTCTGTTTTGGTTCAGTCCTGGTTTAGTCTTGAATTAACTTCTTGTTTAAACCAGATTTAATCTTAGTTTAGTCTCTTTTCTGTTGTTTTTCTTTTTTGAGCTGTTTCTCTGTTATAAGTGAAAGTGAAAATACATTTTATCAGCAGCTGTTCCACTTCGTCACACGAGAAGCCGGTGTCGACCAATGGGAGTGCTTTTTTTGAGCATGTCTATTAAAATCCTAAATAATAAACAGTAGATAGTATCTGTATTGTATTTGGGGTTCAAACCATTTTCTTCAAGTTCAGTCTGGTTTTGTTTTGTCTGTTTGTTTTGGTCCTAAACTGACCCTGACCTTGTCTTCTGTAGGTGCTGCTCTTCGTCTTCTCTATTCTCCGTAAAGTGGCCTGGGATTATGGTCGACTGGCGCTGGTCACAGACGCAGACAGGTATCAGTATCTTGTCTTAAATTTCCTCGATGTGTCGTTAAACCAGCGTTAACCTCCGCTCCTTCACTGTCAAACTGAAGCCATAACTGTGTCTTAATTCATTTACGTCAAATGCATTCCAGCGTAGGAGCAGATTCAATTATGGTCTGGTTAAATTAAATCTAATTGAAAACACTGCTCTAAGGTCTATTCATTTCCGCAGTAACTGTAACACAACGAGCCTTGATTTAGACATTTCCCGATCTCTTCTTTTTGTTTTAAGTCGTGTAAATCCATAGCTGTTTGTGTTTCTTCTTCTGTGGTTGTGTTTTGAAGATTACAGATGTGCAGCAGCGATCAGCACGAGAGAGAATAGTATGTTCTGCTTCTCCAGTTTGGGTTTTTCTAACCTTTTTGTGCTGGATTTGAACACTTTTTTTGTTTGTGGTTCATTAACAGGTTTCTGCTCAGACTGAACACTCACTAACTCTTTTCTTCTCCTTTTCCAGTTTGATGTGTTGAATATGGAGAGTAATAAGTGCCATTTAAAGCAAAGTAAACACTATAAAGTAGACATTTTGTCTCCTGACAGTCCTAGGACAGTCCTTACTTCTGTTTATGTTAATGCTTTTAGAGAGTTTTTCAAGTTTTTGTGTGGGGTTAATGGTAAAATATGGGATCAGAAACAATTTTTGGGTTATTGCACAAAACGTTCCACTGTTGTAACAGTTGTACTGCTCAATAGATGGAAAAGGTGATAAATGCTCCAGTTTAGAGCAACAAGATAACTCCACAGCAAAAACTAAACTAAAACTCATGTAACAGATATTTCCTGAATTAAGAGAATAAGGGCAAGTCTACTCATAGAAAAATCTTTTCAGACACTTTCTAACACTTTTAAAATCTGCAAACCAAATGGTATTTTTGGTACATTTGGTTCATAAAATTGTTAAATGAATATATCCATTAAACACAGGATTGTCAGCAGGCAGGGTTAATGCAGCAGAGCCCCAAAGACAGACAAAATCCAAATTATACATTTATTATTGTTATTATTCATAACACATGTTCCCCTTCGCCCATCTGAAGGTTAAATATGGCACTAATCACTCTCCATACCTGAAGCCAGTGTGTGATGCTAATGGCTGTGATGCTAACTTGTGCTTGCTACATTGCTGTTTGATTTTTATGTAAATTTAGCCGAAGAAGAGAAAGAGAAAACTATGAACCAGTAAAAAGGTAAAAAGGTGGAAAGTTGTTGCTCTGTTTTTGACCCAGTGACGTGTTAGCGCTTTAGCTAACCCGCTAGCGGCAGGGGTCGGCATCCTTTTTGTTATGGGGTGCCACTTGAGAAAAATGTAGTTCATCGGTGTGTCACTGTCAACAAATGATCTGTGTCCAGGTGCATGTGCACGAGAGAGACTGCATTACTGACGGGTATAAAAGTTTTTAGTTAAGCAGTATAGCAGCGACTTTAACATAAAATGAAATGTTTTCGGAGGACATCAAAGGTGCTTATGGCAGAAAACTGTGTGTATTTTCACACAGGCACAATCTTGTACATTTACACTCAGATTTATAACAGTTGTACTTTTAGATAACTGTGCTCACCAGGATTGGCTCCGCCTCCTGACACTACGCACAGGTCTGCACTTGTTTTGCAGCAGCTTAGATAAATGAGTGTCACAGTCCGAGTCTTGTTTCTGGGACTTGGAGATGGAACTACTCTTGCCTACGTGCCCGAGGTTGCCGGCCCCTGCGCTAGCCTCTGGAAACAGATTTGTGTCGTAGTTTTATTCTATGTTTCCTTCTAGATTTTTGATTTGAGTCTTTAGTGAAATGTTTGTCTGAGGACTACATTACCCATGAGCCTTTGAAGAGTTTGTTGTGTCATTACTTTATAATCTGATTAACAACACAATAAAAAACAAATCTATTTAACGATTGTATTTAGCGGAATTTACAATGGTCTCTCAAAGACCAGGACTAAACCAGACTAAACCAGACCAAACCAGGACCAAACCAGGACCAAACCAGGACTAAACCAGACCAAACCAGGACCAAACCAGGACTTAAAAAGGACCAAACCAGGACCAAACCAGGACCAAACCAGGTCTAAACCAGGTCTAAATCAGGTCTGAACCAGGACTAAACCAGGTCTAAACCAGGACCAAACCAGGACTAAACCAGACCAAACCAGGACCAAACCAGGACCAAACCAGGACCAAACCAGACCAAACCAGGACTTAACCAGGACTAAACCAGGACTAAACCAGACCAAACCAGGACCAAACCAGGACTAAACCAGACCAAACCAGGACCAAACCAGGACCAAACCAGGACTAAACCAGGACCAAACCAGGACTAAACCAGGTCTAAACTAGGACTTAACCAGGTCTAAACCAGGTTTAAACGAGGACTAAACCAGATCTAAACCAGGTCTGAACCAGGACTAAACCAGGTCTGAACCAGGACTAAACCAGGTCTAAACCAGGTCTAAACCAGGACTTAACCAGGACTAAACCAGGTCTGAACCAGGACTAAACCAGGACTAAACCAGGACTAAACCAGGACTAAACCCGGTCTAGAACAGGTTTAACTCTTGTCTGTTTTGTTCCTCAGTGTTGCGTCTGCGATGCATTCAGAAACCCCGGACCGATACGAGCGGCTCACTTCAGTTTCCAGCTCCGTGGACTTCGAGCAGCGAGACAACGTAAGGATTTTCACCTCACAGTTTTATTTTTATTTTTATGTCGCACTAAAAGAAAAGTGAAGTTCGTAGTGTCCAGTGTTCCTCTGGCCCTGGTGCTGCAGGACAGTGAAGGTGACAGAGTTAAAATGGTCCGGTGTTTCAGCTGCAGCAGAGAGTCCTCATTAAGAAGCGTTCCTTTAATCTCTGTCGTTTGTTCTCTCGTCCAGTTTAATGTCTTCATTTTACAGAGAGTCAGTGACCTTAACATTGATTCATTTTGAAAGATCAACAATCTCTCAGACATCTTTTTTTTACAGCCAACATTAAAAAAACGCTTCGGAGCAAGGACAAGACAATAAATAAATGGCAAATGTTCTATTACAGTTAACGTCCTCGTGCTTTGTTCGACTATAATTGACCTGTGACCTGGTCAGTCCTCTGGTTTCCTGATTCTGTGAACGCTACATTTCTGAAACAATTGAACTCTGCTGGTTTTAAAGTGCATTATCAGTGTTTTTCTGCTCATGATTGTGAAAGAGCTGTTCTAAGCACCATTTACATTTTATTAAAACAACTACAGTTCTGCACGATGATGATAGACACAGATGTTTTAAGTGAGTCGTCGGTTTCTGTGTCTCTTTAAAATCATTTACAGTTACTCTATTTATATCATCATTTATTTACAGAGCGGTATTTCCAAAGAGAAAAAGGGAACAAAAACTGACAGCAGTGAAGAAAGTGAGAGGAAGAGTGAGTCTGAATAAAGGCCTTTGCACTGCGTCCCATTATCTGCTGGTGTTTGTCTCCCCCTGGTGGTTAACGCGGTGTACTGTCACATTCTCCACATTTAGGCTCCTGCAGTAATCAAGGCCCATTATCGTTTCAGACGTGTTTCCGGTCGATTTAACTCGAGCAGAACGAGCAGAATGAACCAGAAACCTAAACCTGGACTAAACCAAGACTAGGACTAAAAAGACCAGTATATTAACAAATGAGGAATGTAATGTTTCTTTGCTTAGTCCACATTTCCGTCTGAAATAAAATGGAAACAGGACGTATTACTAAACCCTGCTTCGTCTCTAAAAGAAGACACGTTGACTCTTCTCTCTTTTATTTTCTGCTGACTCATGCTCTGACTTCCCTCTGGCCTCCGTCTCGTTGCTGACTCAGGTTTTTTGTCCCGATGTGAAAATCCCGCTCCGAGTCTCGGTCTGGGTCTAATCCCAGTCTAATCCCTTTAACCCTGAGCCGCTGCAGGCCACGTCCACTTCCTGATGTCATCTTTTTACGGCCGGAGGTGTTCTGATCTCATTTCCCCCGTGTCTCTCGGACGTCCAGGTTCAGAGGGACGTCTCCTCGGCCCGGGCTCACCTCAGAGGATCACAGCGGACTCTGACGTGTGTCCGGCGCTGACTGGAGTCTGTCAAATGTGTCCAACTGTCCACTGAAGCATCTGTCTAAAGTCCCAGAAAGACATGTGGAGTCAGGCTTCCGATGAAACCTGAGCTAAAGATAAAAAATTCCATGTGTTTAGGTCAAATGCGGCATAGTGCTCCTTTAAACGAGCTGTAAGTGTGTTTATGTTTTGTGCAGGGTTTCTGTTCGTGGTTGACGGCCATCTTCAGAATAAAGTGAGCATCTCTGAATAAAAATACAGTTGCATATGTTTTAGTTCAGTTTAAGTTAATACCGTTTTGAACCCTCTTCGCTCCCAGAGACGAGGAGATCCGGGAGAAGTGTGGGGAGGACGCGGTGCACTACCTGTCGTTCCAGAGGCACATCATCGGTCTGCTGGTGGTGGTCGGGGTCCTGTCGGTGGGAATCGTGCTCCCGGTCAACTTCTCTGGAGACCTGCTCGGTGAGGACACGCTCAAAGAGAAACAGATTCACATTTTCTTCAACATGGGTCGGACAGGGCTGGACTAGATAACAGGAGTCTTACTCTTTAGTCTTTATCCTGAGCCATTAGCTTCTAACAAACGGTCGCTAACCTTCCTGGGGTCTTTGTCAAATCAATAATTTAAAATGCTTACATAACGCAACAGAATGTTCACAATACAACATGACAAAACAGAAAAACACTAACCCATACAAAAGAAAATCTGTTAATAAGTAATCCTTGATAGACCTCCAAATGATATAAACACTTTTGTTTTGTTGATTTCTTGAATAAAAGGTTGTTTTTATCCGGTGTAACGTTGAAAGGAAGCGTATATTCCTGGTTAGGACACCACACTCTTATGTTTTGGACGTGGGCCGATCAAAATGCCAGAGCTTTCTTGGATGGTTCAATGCTCAAGATAAAAAAAAACACTTTTTTTGTCACAGAGTTGACGTTAGTTCAGGAGAAGGACACACACACCTCAGACTTTTCTTTCTGTCACAGAATGATTTATATCAGGTCTCATCCTGTTGTTCTGCTTGTTTTTCACTGTCTTTCAAGTTTGTAAATGGACTCACAGTTTGCAGAGACAGAGTCAGTATGAGTTTACCTCCACTGTCTCCTTTCCTCTTTCTAGATTCAACAATAACTGTAAATTCTCTTGTAAATGTCATTTTACACAACCTACAAATAAAATCAAAGTTGTTGGTCACGGAATTTACCTGGAAATTTATTTAAATGCCTAAATGTCCTGGAAAGTCATACATATTATCCTGATTTGTGTGTAGCTAAGTGTTTAGCATTTATTTAAACTCACCTAGCTTTCAAATGTTGATTTCTGACCCTTAGAGGCTGCTGTAATTTGAGTTCTGACCCTCTAAAGCTGCTGTAGTTTGAGTTCTGATCCTCTAAAGCTGCTGTAGTTTGAGTTCTGACCCTCTAAAGCTTCTGTAGTTTAGTTCTGACCCTCTAAAGCTGCTGTAGTTTGAGTTTTGACCCTCTAAAGCTGCTGTAGTTTAAGTTCTGACCCTCTAAAGCTGCTGTAGTTTGAGTTCTGACCCTCTAAAGCTTCTGTAGTTTAGTTCTGACCCTCTACAGCTGCTGTAGTTTGAGTTCTGATCCTCTAAAGCTTCTGTAGTTTAAGTTCTGACCCTCTAAAGCTGCTGTAGTTTGAGTTCTGACCCTCTAAAGCTGCTGTAGTTTGAGTTCTGACCCTCTAAAGCTGCTGTAGTTTGAGTTCTGACCCTCTAAAGCTGCTGTAGTTTGAGTTTTGACCCTCTAAAGCTTCTGTAGTTTGAGTTCTGAGCCTCTAAAGCTTCTGTAGTTTGAGTTCTGACTCTAAAGCTTCTGTAGTTTGAGTTCTGACCCTCTAAAGCTGCTGTAGTTTGAGTTCTGACCCTCTAAAACTGCTGTAGTTTGAGTTCTGACCCTCTAAAGCTGCTGTAGTTTGAGTTCTGACCCTCTAAAGCTGCTGTAGTTTGAGTTCTGATCCTCTAAAGCTGCTGTAGTTTGAGTTCTGACCCTCTAAAGCTGCTGTAGTTTAAATTTTGACCCTGAAACTGACTATATTTTATTTTAAATACAAAGATGTTAATGTAGATTAAAGATTAAAGGAGATGTTAATGTGAGAACGTCTGGTTTGTGTTTGGGCTACTTCAGTCCGAATTCTTACAGCAGAAGCTTTTCTAAACCTGGGAACTCCAGGTCCTCCGTCTAAAGAAGGTAACACGGGTTTATTTCAGACGATCCTGTAGAAACCCCAGAGGAAACTGTCGGACTGTAGTAGAGCAGTAGAAGTGTTCTCCGTGGAGCTGCACCAACAGGAAACATTTTTATACAGGATTGGAATTCTGTAGATCTCTTATATTTGTTGTTGTTGTTTTAAAACTGCTGAATGTCAAAGTTCATATTTAAAATGGAGAGAAGGCGTTTGACTTTAAACCTGCTCTGTTTCTAGTTTTCAGATTTAAACTTGTTGGTGCATCTCAGTCTAGAGTCACAGAGTGTAATCTGTGTCTATAACAGACAATCTGAAAAGTGACACAAACATTTTGTGACTTTATCTTTTCTGTAAAATCTTTTCTTTCCAGAAAACAACGCCTACAGTTTTGGACGAACCACAATCGCAAACCTCAAGTCCGGGTGAGTCCAGTGTTGATTTACACGCATTTATAGGCTTTAGGTTGAATTGAACTATTTTAGTCTGACTTGAACAGGTTTTAGTTGCACCTGACCAGGTTTTATGCTGTCTTCTGCAGGACTAACCTCCTTTGGCTCCACACCACCTTCGCCTTCATGTACCTGCTGCTGACGGTCTACAGCATGAGGCGACACACGTCCAAGATGCACTATAAAGAGGACGACCTGGTGAGGACCGACCAATCACTGCTCAGTCTGAGGTCGACCAATCACAGCTCAGTCTGACATCGTTCAATCACAACTCAGTCTGAGGACCAACCAATCACTGCTCAGTCTGAGGTCGACCAATCACAGCTCAGTCTGACGTCGACCAATCACAGCTCAGTCTGACGTCGACCAATCACAGCTCAGTCTGACATCGTTCAATCACAGCTCAGTCTGAGGTCGACCAATAACAGCTCAGTCTGACATCGTTCAATCACAGCTCAGTCTGACCATCGACCAATCACAACTCAGTCTGACCATCGACCAATCACAGCTCAGTCTGACGTAGACCAATCACAGCTCAGTCTGACGTCGACCAATCACGGCTCAGTCTGACGTCGACCAATCACTGCTCAGTCTGACGTTGACCAATCACAGCTCAGCCTGACGTCGACCAATCACAGCTCAGTCTGACATCGTTCAATCACAGCTCAGTCTAACGTCGACCAATTACAGCTCAGTCTGACCGTCAACCAATCACAGCTCAGTCTGACGTTGACCAATCACAGCTCAGCCTAACGTCGACCAATCACAGCTCAGTCTGACATCGACCAATCACAGCTCAGTCTGACGTAGACCAATCACAGCTCAGTCTGACGTAGACCAATCACAGCTCAGTCTGACGTAGACCAATCACAGCTCAGTCTGACGTAGACCAATCACAGCTCAGTCTGACGTAGACCAATCACAGCTCCATTAAACACTGTTAATTCCTCTTTTCTGTTTTTCCAGGTAAAACGCACTTTATTCATCACTGGCATCTCCAAATACGCCGAAGAGTCTCAGATCAAACAGCACTTTGAGTAAGTCTCTGTTAGGTCCAATAGAGCTGGAATAAACTCAAAAAGTAAAAGAAGAAACACTGCTTAGTTTAAGTAATAAAGCAGTGTTGAAAGGACTCCCCGGGAACGGGGGTCTTGTCACACGTTCAAACCAAAATGACTGCTAGATTTTCCTCCTGAAAGACAAAAAACAGATTTACAAACCTCTACCAAGCCAAAACGCTGGTGTAGCATTGTCAGTTGTTGATTTATTTATTTATGCAGTTTGTTGGATAGAGTCTGAAAAAGCAATAGGATGGAATTTGAAACACTTATTTGCATTTAGAAAAGAAGATTAAGGCCACATTAGTCAACATGGGCCATTCCTTTCACAAAGTAACCTGAAGAGTTTACATATATGACCCAGCCCTAATCTGAATTCCTTGATAATGTGCTGCAGTCTTTTATTTTTGATCCCAGTGACCTGAGTGAGAGCATTGTCCTCCACAGACAGGCGTACGAGAACTGCATCGTCCTGGAGGCTCGGATCTGCTACAACGTGGCCAGACTCATGTCTCTGAACGCCGAGAGGAAGAAGACCGAGCGCAGCAAGAAGTTCTTCACCGACCTGATGGCCAAAGAGCACGTCCCGACTATGATCAACCCCAAACCCTGCGGACACCTCTGCTGCTGCGCCATCACCGGCTGTGAGGAGGTCCGGTTCTGAGGGGTTTCAGCAGGTTTTAGAGAGGTTTGAACAGGTTTTAGAGAGGTCTCAGCAGGTTTCAGAGAGGTTTGAACAGGTTTTAGAGAGGTCTCAGCAGGTTTAGAGAGGTCTCAGCAGGTTTTAGAGAGGTCTCAGCAGGTTTAGAGAGGTCTCAGCAGGTTTTAGAGAGGTCTCAGCAGGTTTTAGAGAGGTCTCAGCAGGTTTTAGAGAGGTCTCAGCAGGTTTTAGAGAGGTCTCAACAGGTTTTAGAGAGGTCTCAGCAGGTTTTAGAGAGGTTTGAACAGGTTTTAGAGAGGTCTCAGCAGGTTTTAGAGAGGTCTCAGCAGGTTTTAGAGAGGTCGTAGCAGGTTTTAGAGAGGTCTCAGCAGGTTTTAGAGAGGTTTGAACAGGTTTTTAGAGACGTCTCAGCAGGTTTTAGAGAGGTCTCAGCAGGTTTTAGAGAGGTTTCAGCAGGTTTTAGAGAGGTCTCAGCAGGTTTTAAAGAGGTCTCAGCAGGTTTTAGAGAGGTCTCAGCAGGTTTTAGAGAGGTTTGAACAGGTTTTAGAGAGGTCTCAGCAGGTTTTAAAGAGGTCTCAGCAGGTTTTAGAGAGGTTTGAACAGGTTTTAGAGAGGTCTCAGCAGGTTTTAGAGAGGTCTCGGCAGGTTTTAGAGAGGTCTCGGCAGGTTTTAGAGAGGTCTCAACAGGTTTTATAGAGGTCTCAGCAGGTTTTAGAGAGGTCTCAGCAGGTTTTAGAGAGGTCTCAGCAGGTTTTAGAGAGGTCTCAACAGGTTTTAGAGAGGTCTCAGCAGGTTTTAGAGCGATTGGAACAGGTTTCTGCTGGACCTGAACAGGTTTCAGTTGGACTTGAACAGGTTTCAGCTGGACATGAACAGGTTTCAGCTGGACAAGAACAGGTTTCAGCTGGACTTGAACAGGTTTCAGCTGGACATGAACAGGTTTCAGCTGGACAAGAACAGGTTTCAGCTGGACTTGAACAGGTTTTGTTTGGTTCTTCCTCAGGAGGAGGCGGTGAGTTATTACACTAAACGTGAGTCGAAGCTGAAGGAGGAGTACAGGAAAGAGAAGGAGAAGGTCCACACCAAACCTTTGGGGATGGCCTTCGTCACGTTTCAGAACGAAGCCATGACGGCCATGTGAGTCCTGCCATGCTTTTACCCAAATATGACGCCTGCCTACAGCTTATTACACCTACCTACAGATTATAACACCTACCCACTGCTTATAACACCTACCCACTGCTTATAACACCTACCCACAGCTTATTACACCTGCCCACTGCTTATAACACCTGCACACTGCTTATTACACCTGCCTACAGTTTATAACACCTGCCTACTGCTTATAACACCTACTCACAGCTTATTACACCTGCCTACAGTTTATAACACCTACCCACAGCTTATTACACCTGGCCACTGCTTATAACACCTACCCACAGCTTATTACACCTGCCCACTGCTTATAACACCTGCCCACACTTTATAACACCTGCCCACTGCTTATAACACCTGCCCACACTTTATAACACCTGCCTACTGCTTATAACACCTGGCTGCTTCTCATTTACCTGGTGTGAGTCTAAAACATATTGTAGTAGCACACACAAGGAAAAAAATATCTTAAATGTATTAAAGGCCATAATGGAGACAGACCAAGGCCTGCAAACTCAACACGTGACAGTTTGTAGCTGAACAACTGCAGTATTTTTATTCTTGTCTCTAAGGCTCTGTCCCGTGTTTGTCCTCAGAATCCTGAAGGACTTTAACGCGTGTCAGGTCCAGGGCTGTCGCTGTCATCAGGAGCCTCGTTCGTCTCAGTTCAGTGAAGTGCTCCACGTTTACAACTGGAACGTGACGTACGCCCCAGACCCCCAGAACGTTCGCTGGTGAGTCCTGCCCACATCGCCCCCACGAAAAATCACCCACACGGGTTTTAGACGGATCTAAACTGGTTTTAGACGGATTCAAACAGGTTTTAGTTGGATTCAAACAGGTTTTAGATGGATCTAAACTGGTTTTAGTTGGATCTAAACTGGTTTTAGCTGGATTCAAACAGGTTTTAGATGGATCTTAACTGGTTTTAGTTGGATCTAAACTGGTTTTAGTTGGATTCAACAGGTTTTAGATGGATTTAAACTGTATTTAGTTGGATCTAAACTGGTTTTAGATGGATTCAAACTGATTTTAGTTGGATTGGATTCAAACAGGTTTTAGATGGATCTAAACTGATTTTAGTTGGATCTAAACTGGTTTTAGATGGATCTAAACTGGTTTTAGTTGGATTCAAACAGGTTTTAGATGGATCTAAACTGATTTTAGTTGGCTCTAAACTGATTTTAGTTGGATCTAAACTGGTTTTAGATGGATCTAAACTGGTTTTAGTTGGATTCAAACAGGTTTTAGATGGATCTAAACTGGTTTTAGTTGTCTCTAAACTGGTTTTAGATGGATCTAAACTGGTATTAGATGGATCTAAACTGGTTTTAGTTGGATCTAAACTGGTTTTAGATGGATTCAGACAGGTTTTAGATGAATTTAATTTTTAGATGGTTTTATTTGGATTTTTTTGACTTGGATGTTTTATTTGGGATAGAACAGATTAATAGTCCAATTTGAATTAGATCACTTAAGTAAACAGGTTTTAATTGGGTTTTATCAGGTTTTTGTCAGATTTGAACATAGATTATATCAGGTTTTGAATGGTTTTGATTCGGTTTTAGATTGATTCAGGGGATTTTATTGGATCTAAAGGTTGCTACTGGTGTTGTCTACAGTGAAAACACAGTCTCGGTGTAAACATCGTCGCTGTGTGTGTGTTTTCAGGGAGCACCTGTCTCTGGGCGGAGTCTCCTGGTGGATCCGTTGTTTCGTCATTAACGTCAGCCTCTTCCTCCTGCTCTTCTTCCTCACCACACCTGCCATCATCATCTCCACCATGGACAAGTTCAACGTCACCAAACCCGTCGAGTACCTCAACGTGAGCGGCACATTAGCCCTGCCTCAGGTGTGTGTCCTCTGTAAGAATGTGTTACGCTCTGTCTCCTGTTGTTCCTGCAGAACCCCATCGTGACCCAGTTCTTCCCCACTCTGCTGCTGTGGGCCTTCTCCGCTCTGCTGCCCACCATCGTCTACTACTCCGCCTTCTTCGAGGCTCACTGGACCAGGTACAAGCACGATTAAAACTGTGTTTACTGTGAAGATGAAAGCCTTGTGTTTAACCCTGTCGGTCCTCGTCCGGCTCAGATCTGGAGAAAACAGGACGACGATGCACAAATGCTACACGTTCCTGATCTTTATGGTTTTACTGCTGCCTTCACTCGGCCTCAGCAGGTGAGACGCCTTCTCCAAAGCCTGGAATTTGTTAAATATATTTGAACAATTTGATAGTTTCAGTTAGGGCTTAAAAATATTTATCAGTGTTGTGTCATTCTTTAGTAATTTATTTTGTGAGCCATGTCTTGATCTTTTTGCTCCAACTTGTTTTTAGTCTGATTTTCACTGAAATTTAGGAAAGAAGCTGATCAAAATTCAATCCAAATGTCCAGGATTTTTTTAAATAATGTTTGTAGCTGGACTTGCAGGAACTTTTTTTCCACAGTATTTTGGGGAATTTATTTTATTTATCATTATTAATTGTAATTTTAGGAATTTATTGATTGTATTGGAATTTATTGGAATTATTTTTGGAATTTATAGATTTGTTTCAATCATTTATTTAATTATTTAACTCCCTCCCTCTTAATATTTTTTATAAAAAACATGTTTTTCTTCAACATCCGTTTATCATCACTTTTACTCATTTACTTCAAAAATCTGAATAATAAAGGTCTCAGAAGGATATGTGTCTATTAAGGAGAAAAGGAAAGAAAAATCTAAAATAATTTCTTAATAGATTTCTTGATTTTGTTACCCTATTTATTGTTTTTTGTTGTTGTGGCCTGTAATAATTCCTGGAAACATTCTAAAAAAAAAGGAGGAAGAGTTGGTTGAATTAAATAAACTTCCTTCTCTAGTTTCACTAAAGCTCTGTGTTTTATTTCAGTCTGGACGTGTTTTTCCGATGGCTGTTCGATAAGAAGTTTCTGGCCGACGCTAAAGTCAGATTTGAGTGAGTTTTCAAAATAAAAGCCTTAATCCTGTGTTTTTATTGTTCAGTTCTAACCGCGTGGTTTCCCGTGCTGCGTTCAGGTGCGTGTTCCTCCCGGATAACGGAGCGTTCTTTGTGAACTACGTGATTGCGTCGGCGTTCATCGGTAACGCCATGGACCTGCTGAGGATCCCCGGTTTGTTGATGTACATGATCCGACTGTGTCTGGCTCGATCTGCCGCCGACCGCCGCAACGTCAAACGGGTGAGACGCAAAAAAATCCAGCATGAATTACAGTTTCAAGAAAGTAAGCAACCAATGTGTGCTCTTCTCAAGGGGGCAGGGGTTTGAGTTTTTATTGTTTATTATTCTTTTGATTGTTTCTAAAAACTGAGCAAAACAAACTAAACTCAAAACTCTTTTTATGATTTATAGAAGAACAGCATGAGCATGTGTTAGACCAAAGTCGAAAGTCCTAAATACACTGTTCTCTGTCCAGCACCAGGCGTACGAGTTCCAGTTCGGGGCGGCCTACGCCTGGATGATGAACGTCTTCACTGTGGTCATGGCCTACAGCATCACCTGCCCCATCATCGTCCCCTTCGGTCAGTGCTGCAACAATAACAACACTATTAGTGAACGAGCAGAAACACAGGGTACAGTTTGGGATTGTGCTTCCAGAAACACAACTTCTTGTCGTCCCGTTGTCGCAGGTCTGATGTACATGCTGCTCAAACACCTGGTGGACAGGTACAACATGTACTACGCCTACCTGCCGTCCAAACTGGACAAAAAGATCCACTCTGCAGCCGTGACGCAGGTGGTGGCCGCCCCCATCCTGTGTCTGTTCTGGCTGCTCTTCTTCTCCACTGTCCGCACAGGTAATGGTCTGCTTCTGAGTGACAGGTGTGGGGGGTGGAGAGGGGTTTAGGACATGTTGTAGTCGATGCTAACAGATGCTAACTCTACCAGGCTTCGAGACGCCGACCTCCATGTTCACTCTGGTGGTCCTCATCGTCACCATCGTGGTCTGTCTGTCCCACGTCTGCTTCGGTCACTTTAAGTACCTCAGCGCTCACAACTACAAGGTACACAGCCGCCATTTTGTATTTGACTCTGATCAGAGATCGACCAATCAGAGGCTGAGAAACCGTTCTGTGTGTTTCAGATCGACACGAAAGACACTGACCAGGAAGCTGTGGAGAATGGACGACCAGCTCGGCCCTCGTCTTCACCAACGACTAAAACTCAGGTGAGAGTCCGACCAGGTCTAACGCAGGTCTAACGGAGGTCTAAAGCAGGTCTAAAGCAGGTCTAAAGCAGGTCTAAAGCAGGTCTAAAGCAGGTCTAAAGCAGGTCTAACGCAGGTCTAAAGCAGGTCTAAAGCAGGTCTAACGCAGGTCTAAAGCAGGTCTAACGCAGGTCTAAAGCAGGTCTAAAGCAGGTCTAACGCAGGTCTAAAGCAGGTCTAAAGCAGGTCTAACGCAGGTCTAACGCAGGTCTAACGCAGGTTTAAACCAGGTCTAACGCAGGTCTAACGCAGGTTTAAACCAGGTCTAACGCAGGTCTAACGCAGGTCTAACGCAGGTCTAAAGCAGGTCTAACGCAGGTCTAACGCAGGTCTAACGCAGGTTTAAACCAGGTCTAACGCAGGTCTAACGCAGGTCTAACGCAGGTCTAACGCAGGTTTAAACCAGGTCTAACGCAGGTCTAACGCAGGTCTAACGCAGGTTTAAACCAGGTCTAAAGCAGGTCTAAAGCAGGTCTAAAGCAGGTCTAAAGCAGGTCTAACGCAGGTCTAAAGCACTTCTAAAGCAGGTCTAACGCAGGTCTAAAGCAGGTCTAACGCAGGTATAACGCAGGTCTAAAGCACTTCTAAAGCAGGTCTAACGCAGGTCTAAAGCAGGTCTAACGCAGGTCTAAAGCAGGTCTAAAGCACTTCTAAAGCAGGTCTAACGCAGGTCTAAAGCAGGTCTAAAGCAGGTCTAAAGCAGGTCTAACGCAGGTCTAAAGCAGGTCTAAAGCAGGTCTAAAGCAGGTCTAAAGCAGGTCTAACGCAGGTCTAACGCAGGTCTAACGCAGGTCTAACGCAGGTCTAACGCAGGTCTAAAGCAGGTCTAAAGCAGGTCTAAAGCAGGTCTAAAGCAGGTCTAACGCAGGTCTAACGCAGGTCTAACGCAGGTCTAAAGCAGGTCTAAAGCAGGTCTAACGCAGGTCTAACGCAGGTCTAAAGCAGGTCTAACGCAGGTCTAAAGCACTTCTAAAGCAGGTCTAAAGCAGGTCTAACGCAGGTCTAAAGCAGGTCTAACGCAGGTCTAACGCAGGTCTAAAGCAGGTCTAACGCAGGTCTAAAGCAGGTCTAACGCAGGTCTAAAGCAGGTCTAAAGCAGGTCTAAAGCAGGTCTAACGCAGGTCTAAAGCAGGTCTAACGCAGGTCTAAAGCAGGTCTAAAGCAGGTCTAACGCAGGTCTAACGCAGGTCTAACGCAGGTCTAACGCAGGTCTAAAGCAGGTCTAAAGCAGGTCTAAAGCAGGTCTAACGCAGGTCTAACGCAGGTCTAAAGCAGGTCTAAAGCAGGTCTAAAGCAGGTCTAACGCAGGTCTAAAGCAGGTCTAACGCAGGTCTAAAGCAGGTCTAACGCAGGTCTAACGCAGGTCTAAAGCAGGTCTAAAGCAGGTCTAAAGCAGGTCTAACGCAGGTCTAACGCAGGTCTAACGCAGGTCTAACGCAGGTCTAACGCAGGTCTAACGCAGGTCTAACGCAGGTCTAAAGCAGGTCTAACGCAGGTCTAACGCAGGTCTAAAGCAGGACTAAACCAGGTCTAACGCAGGTCTAACGCAGGTCTAAAGCAGGTCTAAAGCAGGTCTAAAGCAGGTCTAAAGCAGGTCTAACGCAGGTCTAAAGCAGGTCTAAAGCAGGTCTAAAGCAGGACTAAACCAGGTCTAACGCAGGTCTAACGCAGGTCTAACGCAGGTCTAACGCAGGTCTAACGCAGGTCTAAACCAGGTCTAACGCAGGTCTAAAGCAGGTCTAAAGCAGGTCTAACGCAGGTCTAACGCAGGTCTAACGCAGGTCTAACGCAGGTCTAAAGCACGTCTAAACCAGGTCTAACGCAGATCTAAAGCACGACTAAAGCAGGTCTAACCCTGGTCTAACCCTGTCTCCCTCCTGTCCCCAGCAGCAGACGCAGTCCTACATCGCGCAGGTTCTCCAGGACCCGGCCTCAGACGAGCCGGGTTCGGGCAGTGGGGAGGAGGACCGCGGCTCGTCCCAGGACGACGACATGTTGAACGGGGGCAGCAGCATCAACGAGGCGGATTTCCAGTCGGGGGAAGACAGTCTGATCGCCAACGAGGTCCGCCAGTAGCAGGAGGCGTGGCCTCGGGAAAGGGGCGGGGCTATCGGCTCGGCAAACACATGGAGGCGGGGCCATTTTCTGTGTTTTATTTAGTATCAACTAATCCAACTAAAACCTGTTTAAGTCTGAATAAAACTTCTTCAAAACCAACAAAAACCGGTTCAAATTCGACTGTAACCTTTTCAAGTCCAATTAAAACCTGTTCAAAACCAGCTTAAACTTCTAAAAACCAACTAAAGCCTGTTCAAAACCAACTAAAACCTTTTTTAAATCCTGAAGAAGTTTAATCACAAAAACGACACAGAAAATGGGCCTCTTCTCCTGTTTGCTATTATCACAATTAGCCCCGCCCCTTTCCACTCGAATTAGACTTGACCCTGACCTTTCACCTCTGACCTGGCGGCTGGGTCGCCATCGTCTGGAGTCCTGCTCCGAAAACGTCTCCACAGGAAGTCCCTGTACATAACCCGAGCCAAACCTTGTTCTTTTCTCCGGGTTTTCATCTGGTGCCTGGACTGGAGCTCGTCTGCGCTGGAACAAAAACGACTAAACCATCGATTTTATCAGGCCTTGTTTTCACCAGATACTACGGTTTGGAAGTCCTGATCTGGCTTTTGTAGTTTTACAAAAAATACAATTCAGATGAAAAACGTTGTTCAGATCCACCTAAAACCTGTTCAGATCCAACTAAAACATGTTCAGATCCAAACAAAACCTGTTCAGATCCACCTAAAACCTGTTCAGATCCACCTAAAACCTGTTCAGATCCACCTAAAACCTGTTCAGATCCACCTAAAACCTGTTTAGATCCACCTAAAACCTGTTCAGATCCAACCAAAACATGTTCAGATCCACACAAAACCTGTTCAGATCCACCTAAAACCTGTTAAGATCTAACCAAAACCTGTTTAGATCCACCTAAAACCTGTTCAGATCCAACCAAAACATGTTCAGATCCACACAAAACCTGTTCAGATCCAACCAAAACATGTTCAGATCCACACAAAACCTGTTCAGATCCAACCAAAACCTGTTAAGATCCACCTAAAAACTTCTCTAAGCTCACTAAAGCCTGTTCAAATCCAACCAAATCCTGTTCAAATCCACATAAAAACTGTTCAGATACAACCAAAACCTATACAGATCCACCTAAAACCTGTTCAGATCTACCTAAAACCTTCTCAAATCTGACTAAAGCCTGTTCAAATCCAACCAAATCCTGTTCAAATCCACATAAAACCTGTTCAGATCCATCTAAAACCTGTTTAAACCCACCTAAATCTTTCTCAAATCTCACTAAAACCTGTTCAAAACCACCTAAAACCTGTTCAAAACCAAACCGTAAAACTTGGTGGAAATTGTTCTTTTAAAATCTTTTGGAGTAATATTTCTTGTCAGTTTTTCACCAGCGCTTTCTTTGTATTTTTTATTTTTTAACCAAACATTGCCGAAGAATCGCCAACTCTCCGTAGTTTTAATCGCCTCGCTTTACGCACTCTTTTCATTTTCCTTATTTATTTGGATAAAATCGGAGAAGACTTCTGCTGCATGGAGCTGTGGACAAAACTCAGCAGCACTTTTTTTTTTCAGTTCGGAGTGATTTCCCCTAAAAATAATCCTACAAACGCTTCCTTTTACAGACTCCTGAAGGCAGCATGGACTTGTTTTCTCACCTGAACTACCTTAAAACCATTAAAAAAGGGGAATAGTGACCATCTTGAAGTGAACATTTTAGTGGAATTTTTTTGGGTAGACGCAGAAAAGCAGCGCTTTTCGTTTGGACAATCTACCCTGAAAACAGACTTGTGCGTTTTGGGGGTTTTTGTGTGTTTTTTGCCGTGTGTCTGTGTTGCTTGATGTACAACAACCTTCATTTACACCAAGGCCAAGTCTGCACAAGTTTTAGTTTTTTATAAACGGATCAAGTCAAGATTGGAAAAAAAATGAATGGAAGTCAATGGGCAGTAGTTTCCAGTTTGGATTAAACCTCTTCAAATCCAACTAAAAGCTGTTTGAGTTTAATTTTCACCTTTTTCACATTTAAAGTTTGTCTTAAAAAGTTCAATTAAACTTTTATATTTGGCTTAATATTAATCAACAAAAGTGTACGTGAGTTAATAAACCTGGACCTGGGTTAATCCTGGAAATTCAACTTGGAATAAAGATAAGAATGGTTTATAAAGAAAACAAATAGAAGTTAAACTAAAGATAAAATGATCCAGCGCGGTCCGTTAGATAATCTGGTTCAACAAAATGTTCTTAAGTAAACCTGGGTTTAGGAAAAATGCCCCGTAGTAAATCGAGTCTTTAGTAAATCTGCGCTTTGTAAATAGGTCCATTAGTAAGTCTGAGTAAATATAAAAGGCATCATTTAATTTCTCTGTTTTATGTCAAATTAACTCTGTTCAGAGGCTTCAACTTAAATCAAGACTTATTCTTTGTATAAAATTTCAAGTAAACACAAAATTAATGGAATTAAAAATGGCTGCATAATTCAAAAGAAATAAAATAAAGTGTGTCTTTCCATTGACTTTCATTCACTTCCCATAAAGGAGTGAAAACCAGGTCAAACTGTGCAGACTTGGCCTAAAAATGTACAAAAGTGTCCAGTAACCACTCCATCTGGATAAAAACACCCGTTCGTTAACTCATTCGTGGGAACTACTGGTGAAAATGTGAATTATTGGGACGTGATGTGAGGATAAAGGGAACATTACTGAAGTATTAACTCTAGTCTCAGGAGGTCTGTTTTCAGATGATGTTTACATGTGTTTATTTTTGCAGTGTGTGAGTGTGGGCACAGGGCGGGACTATGAAAGCTGTAGCCAACCTTTACAATTTATTTTATTTATTTAACAAAGCGGTGGTTTTAAGGGTTTAATGCAAAAAAAAACTGTTTAAGCTGCACATGTTTCATTATTAGCAATAATCACAGTCTCTGCGAAGGAGTCGGCTCATTTTGTTCCAAAACAGAAACAATCCATTTAGTTTGGGTCAAAAAGCCCCCGTGCACCGAGCGTTTTAAACAGCCCCTGACACTAGAACCAAAACAAGGCTTTTCTCCAGAAACACACTAGAGGGTGCTGTTGTTCCAAATGTACCTTCTACACATTCTCCCTCATTTAGTTTTGTTACGTGTCTAAATCCAACTGGAAAATGTCAGTAATAAGCTGATAAAATGGTTTATTGTAGCTTGTGTGTTAACAAAGCAAGACCCATTCCTTTTTTTAGACGAGACAGAATAACATATTTCTTGGAATATATATTACATTTTTATTCTTTTAAAAGCTGAAGGATGAACTATGAAAAAAACACAAACAATGTTAACTTTACTTTTTGGTGTTCAGCCAATCACCAGCATCTAAAAATATGCACTCCACTGTTAAAACTGGGCATATTTTCTTATCCACAATATTAAGCAAACGTGCTTAAAAGTCCCTAAAACCACTGCTGACCGACTCCTTGTTTGTTTGTGAGTTTTTATTTTGTGAGATTTATTTTTGTTTTTTAAAGGGCTACACGCCGGAGAACTTGCAGCACTTGTGTCCTGAGTTTGTTGTTTTTCCAGCGGCTGTGATTGTACGCTCTCGAAGGAAAACGAGGTCACGGCGGCTCCCGACCGACTCACATTCAACCAGCGACAAACCCATTCCTCTTTCTTTAATGTGGATATGTTGATTTTTTATAGTAAAGCCGTATTATCAGCTCTTACTTTTCTACATTCTTGGACAATAAAAGTTACCTCAATGAATGTATTAAGGTATTTCTTGTAATAGTTTAGCAGGAACAATTGTGGCTACAGTTTAGAGAGTCAATATAGTGTTGTCTTTTTAAAAAAAACTGATTTTGAAAAAAATCTCACTGTTGTTTGAGGTTAGCCATGGAGGCTAGTGTTAGCTCACCCAGAGTTACCACTAGACTCTTTCAGACACTGTTTTCTCACTCCAAAAGCCTCTTTAGTTTGGGTTAGTAGGTTCTTTTGCAATACCAGAATTGTCCACTAGGGAAAGGCTCCTGCAAACTTTTTATCACTTTTCACCTTATAATAATGAACATGTTTTTAAACTAGTTTAACGTAACTTATCCAAAAGGCCAAAGCAGCAGAATAAATGTGACTTTTTGGATTTGAGATGTAGGTCTCTATTGCTGTTTCTCAGTTTTTTGGGGAAAGTTGTAGATCTATTTGCACTAGAACTATTTCCATAATAAAACTAAAATATTCTCTTCTTCTGAAACTGGTTGATGGAGGAGGTTGGGAGCTACTCGTGCTGTGTTCGCTGACCTCTGACTTTGGGGTATTTTTGTACTGACTGCAGCAGTATTTGATACTGAACCTGTAATAAAAGACGACTGTGAGTTTTTTGCATAAAAACAAAGTGAAGTTTGGACTGAAAACCCTGTAAAATACTCTGCTGTGTAAATACTGACCATGAGCTGCACTGACTTTGCTCTCGCTGCGTTTGAGGCTCTGAATGAACTGGTTTCTCGTTGTGACACTTATTTATTTGTATTTGATTTCAGGTCCCATGTACAGTGAAGATTTGTCCTGTTTATGTCACTGGAACAAATAAAGTCAGAGTCATCTGTAGTCTTGAGTCTTTGTGGAGGAAAGATGGGAAAGTTGGATTATAGAGCTTTAAACAGCTTTTTTACCTACACTTACATTGTATTTAGTAGCAGACTATAATAAATATAAACTTTAGTAAAACCTTTAAAACATCAACTGGTCAACAAAATTCTAAAACCATTTTTTACTTTTTCTTCTGGCGTTGTAGGGTATTTATCACAGTTATTGTTTTCTATTTATATTTATTTGAATTTATTGATTTAGGAATGTCAAACTTTTGTACAAAGCGATTCTTTTATTTAATGAGAGGAACTTTACGTTTGTCTGTGATCTGAATAAAAGTATAAAAAATACATAAATAATTGAATAGGTCAAACGATATTGCTATAGTTAAATTTTGGAATCCATATTTATTCTTTTTATATATATATATATATATATTAAGCTCCATGCTCTCTCCAGTCCAGCAGGTGGCAGCCGAAATACTGTTCAAATGTTTCCAACGACCGCTGAAAACAAAAGAAGAAGTGACGCACGGCGGCGGCGCTTACGTAAAAAAAATCCACAACAAAGATGGCGGACGGTAAGTTTATTGTTCAGCGTCTGTTGTGTTTTACAGCTTTTAAGCACGGGAATACTTTTATTTAATTCAAAAGCAGTTACTTAATCTTAAAAGTCTTACATTTCTCATGAGAGATTGTTTTTTTAGCGGAAATCTGACTAAAATCTACCTGAAAGGGAAGCGCGATGGTTGCAAAGCTATTTACCGCCGTTTTCAAAGCAGTGACAACATTTTACTGAAATAAAACCACCCTAAACATCTAAATACACTTTTAACAGTCTCCAAAGATCATCTAAAGCTAGCTACAACTTTTTCAGTCTAATTAAATAAAACAGGGTACTGTACGTTGGACTTTGGTCCAGAATAGACGCATCTAAACGGAACTCCATTTAGAATGAATAGATTTTAAAACAATAACTGACTTCTTGACTAAATAAATTGAGTCAAATGCTTTAGTAATATAAATGATCAGAATAAATAATGTACTTATTGTTCCGGACAGGTTTAGATGAGCTGTAAATTAGGAACAACGACAAAATAAGCCTAAATCACAATAAAAGTAGATTTTCCCCAGACACGCCACCTTGTCTCTGATACACCACAATATACTTGAATAAATGATCATTAGTTCATTACACAGCTGATATTAAACCGGCTTTATGTCCCAACATGAGACAGCGGTCAAGGTTATAGGTCATGTAAAGAACACGAGACACTAAATTAAACAGGAACACATTAACAGTTTAGCAGATCACAGTTGATTTTTCCACAGGGACAATGAAAAGTGTTATAGTTAATGTAGTTTCTCTGTAAAAGAAGACAACGTGATGATTGTTTTGTCTTGTGTTTTTTCTCAGATCACACAGACGCAGATCAGCCGATGGAGACACACACTCCTGTGAGTCACACACAGCAGCTGCTTTTGGTCAAATCGTTTTTGAGAGAAATAATGAATATACAGAGAAACTGAAGGACTGTCGGGGCAAGAGAGTCCACTGCTTAGTCATGTTTTAGAACTGGTTCAGACCTAGTTTAGTCCCGGATTAGGTCCAGGGCCTTGTACTTTGAAGCTGGATCAGGAGGTTGATGATCAGTTTCAGAAGCTGGTCAACTTTCTCTCGAGGCAGATCTCTGGTACCTCAGACTGAATGGCTAACCTGCCCTGGAGCAGATTAAGTTAGCCTACTTTTACTCCAGAGAAACCCAGGCTTAACTCTAGAGTTACCCGCTTTGTGATCCACTGATCCAGACCTGGACTGGTTTTGTTCAGCTGGGTAGCAGTGACATATCTGGGGCAGGGTTTGTAGAACTGGGCCCTGGTCTTGTTTTAGACTTTGTGTAAATCCTTGAGTAAAAACCTGAAAAGATATTCTTTTGAATCCCAAAAAGAAGGGATAAGGGTTTACCTTTCTCAGATGAGGAGCAGATAACATATTGTAAATCTACAGATGAAACTAAAGCTGTTGCTGAGGTGTTCCCTGCTCTGTCCCGGGCCCAGGTGTCGGAGAACCCTCACGCGGACTTCGGTCTGCCGGAGAGTCTACAGAGGGCAGTGGACGGAGAGAAGTCCAGTGACAAGAAGCAGAAGGTGGACCTGCAGGCGCTGCCCACTCGAGCGTATCTGGACCAGACCGTGGTGCCCATCCTGCTGCAGGGGCTGTCCGTACTCGCCAAGGACAGGTCAGCGGAGGTCACACACAAACCTGACCCTTACCGAGGGATTTCATTTACAAGTCATTGTTGGAACTAGGGCCATAAGCCAACATGGCGGCGCTGGAGCAGGTTTGGTTTAAAAGTCTATCCTATGAAAGAGACAAAAAAGGAGGTGACTTTGAATGCATCACGTCTTGTGGGGAATTCTTTTCTGTCGATGCAACACTTTCAGGAGAACCTGCTGGAGGTGAAGATATGTCATAATAACATTCTCTCC
>JALDNG010000162.1:457500-545000 GCA_024349245.1 Neodontobutis hainanensis | reverse complement strand
TTTAGACCTGGTTTAGACCTGGTTTAGACCTGGTTTAGACCTGGTTTAGAGTTTGGTTAGTCCTGGTTTAGTCCTGGTTTTGACCTGGTTTAGTCCTGGTTTTGACCTGGTTTAGACCTGGTTTAGAGTTTGTTTAGTCCTGGTTTAGTCCTGGTTTTGACCTGGTTTAGTCCTGGTTTTGACCTGGTTTAGACCTGGTTTAGTCCTGGTTTAGTCCTGGTTTAGTCCTGGTTTAGTCCTGGTTTAGTCCTGGTTTAGTCCTAATTTAGAAATGGTTTAGTCCTGGTTTAGGCCTGGTTTAGTCCTGGTTTAGGCTTGGTTTAGGCTTGGTTTAGGGTTACGTTAGTCCTGGTTTAGACCTGGTCAAGTCCTGGACTGACCGTAGATAGATATGGCCCCGAGGATGACCCAGGCTGACCACTCCGGGAGGTACTTGATGAAGACCAGAGCCATGAGGGCGCTGATGAGGATGAGGTAGGTCTGCTGCAGCTGGAGAGGACCCTTCCAGTGAATACAGACCATCCCCACGGCCCCGAAGTTCCAGATGATGATCCCCACCGTGGGATAGTCCACCGCAAGGTTATAGGTTTTAAACACCTCGCTGTGGGACAGAGACATCGCCATTTAGGGATTCAACTAAACAAGTACACCTGCAATTTAATCTGCAATTTAATTTATCGGAGCGCTGCATTCGGACTCACCCCAGATACATGAAGCTGAACCAGAAGAGCAGCATCAGAGACGACAGGATCAGCCAGCCGTGGATAAACTACAACAAACAAAGACTATGTTAGAGAGATCTCAGGGAACAGATGTCCTGGAACTGGGTTTTGTTTTGTTTTTTTGTTTCTTCCTGCTCTCGAGAAAGCTAAAAGTTTTGTTACGTTCTTGAGATAATTTGGGCTCATTTAGACGCCTGTAGGTCTACATTTTTAGAGAACCATAACAGAGTTGGGAAGAAAGTGGGTCATGTTTGGGGTTTGAGGTTCTAGGTGGTTCTAGGTTTAGTCCTATACACAATCCGAGTTTAGGTTTAGGACTTGATAGCATGATAGTGTCAGAACCCAGCTTTATCAGCTCATAAAGCCCTTTGAAGAACTCGATGCTGTACCTTGTAACACCTGTATTTGTAGAGCACCACCAGGAAAATGGTCATGACGACAATGACGCTGATCATGATGATGGTGTTGAGGACGGAGTTGAGGAGCCTTCGTCCGACGGAGTCTGTGTTCTCCGTGAAGGGAGTGTAGATCCTGGACAGATACAAACAGCAGAGGAGACAGGGTCAGACTTAATAAAGAACCACAGGTGCGAATAAGACAAACATGAGCAAGGAATGGATTAAAAGAGGTTTCAGAGATTAATGTTTATGCCATAAGTTTGATGACAGCACCAAATATTGTCTTTGTTTCACGGTGTACGATTAAAGCTTGTGTTGTGTCTGTGTTCGTGTCAAACCCACAGCTGCTGGTCCGTCTTCTCGGTGTAGAAGCTGACGGATTTGATGGTTGCCACGACGACGACCATGCAGAGCGTGACGGGAACGAACAGCATGATCACGTGTTTGGCTCCATATTTTAACGTCAGCTCCTCCTCGTCCATTTCCTGTTCCCCTCCGTCCAATGAGGAGGCAGAGTCAGGCCCCGCCCCCCTCCTCGTCACGCCCTGAAGGTAGATTTATTTATTCAGAAAGTGAATAGTGCTGACCTCCGTGAGTCTGGACCTGGTCTAAGACTGGACTAACACTGACCTCAAAGAGTCTGGACCTGGTCTAAGACTGGACTAACACTGACCTCAAAGAGTCTGGACCTGGTCTAAGACTGGACTAAGTCTGTCTACTTCAAACACTGACCTCCACGAGTCTGGACCTGGTCTAAGACTGGACTAACACTGACCTCAAAGAGTCTGGACCTGGTCTAAGACTGGACTAACTCTGTCTCCTTCAAACACTGACCTCTGAGTCTGGACCTTGTCTAAGTCTGGACTAACTCTGTCTCCCTCAAACTCTGACCTCCATGAGTCTGGACCTGGTCTAAGTCTGGACTAACTCTGTCTCCTTCAAACACTGACCTCCATGAGTCTGGACCTGGTCTAAGACTGGACTAACTCTGTCTCCTTCAAACACTGACCTCCATGAGTCTGGACCTGGTCTAAGACTGGACTAACTCTGACCTCCGTGAGTCTGGACCTGGTCTAAGCCTGGACTAACTCTGACCTCCGTGAGTCTGGACCTGGTCTAAGACTGGACTAACTCTGACCTCCGTGAGTCTGGACCTGGTCTAAGTCTGGACTAACACTGACCTCCATGAGTCTGGACCTGGTCTAAGTCTTGGTCTTGTCTCTGGTCTTGATAAGTGTATTTAATTGCACAGAAAGTAAACGCAGCTCGATGAAACAGAGCCGTCCCGTGTGAGCGTTACCCGAGCAGGCGGAGAGTCCAGCTGAGAGTCAGAGTCCAGGTTGTACGTCGCAACCGGTGGGATTTCTGAAGGCACCAGGGCCGTCCTCTCGTTGTAACAGTCCTCCTCACTGTCCGTCGCGTTCATGGTCATCTGAGAAAACAGGAATACACAGCTCTCACATCACAAAACGGTGCTTTCATTTAAACATACACTATTTTTCAAAGAAGACATCCAGAAGCAGCCAATATAAAAGAACATATAAGCCTCTCATAAACTTATTTTGACTTATGAATAAACAGGATAAAGTGCCTCTGGTTTTATTTCAGAGCATTTTAAAGTTCATGTTGTATGATGTCTGTGAAGGTTCTCAGTCATCCAGGACATCTTTAAAAAAAAGTTTTAAGTAAAACCTTTGTTCATGTTGTATGATAAAAACTGTAATAGTTTAAGTATTGTACATACAGACCAAAGTGCCCCAGGATCCACAAAGTATCTATCTAATCATTTCTTTTTTTTCTAAAACAAATGGTGAAGACAACTCAGTGCTTTCTGAGAATCCTTCCATTTCAGAGCCATCACATCTTCAGCATTTACAATACAGAGTTAGATTAGATTCTACAGAGCAACCCTTAGTGAAAACTGGACTCTAATTAAAAAAATAGTATTTAAAAAAATAAAAATAGACAACCATAAAATGCCAATAAAAATACATGTCCATAAAACTAAACCTACAGGGCCCAGTTTCATTTATTATCCAAACAAAAGCACATTTACAAACAGCAGGTTTAAAATACTCTAATTTACCATCACAGAGCGTAATACTGTGAAAAACTACAGGGTTCACTATATTTAGACATTTATTCATCAAAATGGTTAAAGCTTTTTTTAAAATAGATAAGTTTTACAGATTTAGATAAAAAGCATGTCTTCCATTCAAATGGATTAGACTTGAGGGAGATCTAGGAACATGATATTATTCAGAAGAAAGGCCATAGTCTTGTCTTGAATAAAGACCCCATTCTTTACAAAGCCTCTGAGGATGTTCCCATTAAATCAATGCAATAATGAAACCTAGTACCTGAGCAACCCAAGAAACACGTCTCAAATGGGGATTTACGTTCTCAATACGAATCTTTAATCCTTCTGCAATATTTTAGCCCTTCTCTGTTTGTTGTCCTAGTTTTATTCTCGTCTCAAAGACCTTAAATCAGATTCAAAGCTGAGATTGGAAAGTTAGTTCTCGAATAGACAGCGTTAAAACCGGTTTATTTGAGTATTTACGCTGGAAAAGTGGTTTGAAACTGAGCTCTGGTGAACGATGTAGCGATAGTTTGATAAAGAAGCGAGAAAAATCGCCTGTTACCTGAATTTGAAGCCGAAAACCACGAAAAAATGAGCCGCCGCGAATGTAAACAGCCGCAGAAAACCCGGAACACGGCTGTCAGCTGACGGCTCACCACGTGATCAGCGAGGGGGCTATTTATGACTTCATTGCGCAGACTCAAGAACGGTTGGAAATTTTATTTTGAACAGTTTTTTTTTACAAATTAAGAAATTGAAAAAAATATATCAATAAATAAAAAATACTTTTGTTAAATTGTATAAATAAAGCTGGAACAAAAAAAAAAACTTTTTTATAAAGAAAACCGATTTAACCAACTACGGAGCCCCTCTGGTCTCACTATGTAAAAAAAAAATATATATGTAACTAAGTCGTGGCCACGAGATACGCTAACTCGTGGCCACGAGTTAAGCTAAGTCGTGGCCACGAGATACGCTAAGTCGTGGCCACGAGATAAGTAAATATGAAAGCATGCACGCTAACTCTGCCACCCATAAGGCTCATACATACAGCCAGATGGAGGTACCGTGACCTAAGCCTAGAACGCCCTCTGCTGACGTTTTATCGTAGGCTACACACACATGCTTTTCCAAAATGTCAAAGACTTCAATAATTAATAAACCAGTCTGCACACTACTGTAGACTATCTTAAAATCATAATCAGAAATACTTTATTGATCTTTATTGATATCGATAACCCAGGGGACAATTGTTGTGTCACAGTTGATGTGCACATCAAGACATTTAAAGAAATATAAATAATAATATAAGTTGGTAAATAAACAAGTAGCCTATACACATGTAAAAAGTATATGCTAAATAAATATATGCTATAAAATATGAAGAAGAGTTATAAAGGACCATGGATATGCAGCCTACAAGATTTACATTACTGTATTAACAGAATTGAATTGATTGTGATGAACAGTACTAGTAAATAAATAGAAGCAGAACTGCAGCAAACTATATTACACTGAATATTAAAACAGATAATATTGCACAGAATGTGAAGTATTACATTGCACTACAGTACAGGGTCCATTTAAATAACAAAGGTTATCGATATCAATAAAGATCAATAAAGTATTTCTGATTATGATTTTAAGATAGTCTATATTAGTGTGCAGACTGGTTTATTAATTATTGAAGTCTTTGACATTTTGGAAAAGCATGTCTGTGTAGCCTACGATAAAACGTCAGCAGAGGGCGTTGTAGGCTTAGGTCCATCTGGCTGTATGTATGAGCCTTATGGGCGGCAGAGTTAGCGTGCATGCTTTCATATTTACTTATCTCGTGGCCACGACTTAGCTTAACTCGTGGCCACGACTTAGCGTATCTCGTGGCCACGACTTAGCTTAACTCGTGGCCACGAGTTAGCGTATCTCGTGGCCACGACTTAGTTACATATATATTTTTTTTTTTACATAGTGAGACCAGAGGGGCTCCGTAAACCAACCGATTAAATACTTTGTACAATTATTTTTTAACTCAGGTTAGGTCCAATTGAAACTGCTTTAAACCAGTTACCATAACTAAAAACCTTACAAAACCTCAATTACAAAAAAACTTTTAGATAATCTCACTCAAAATACTGACACCCGACAAAAAACTAATAATTATTTAAAAAAAGGTACATTGTTACAAAAAAAGTAGCAAATGTAGGTGAGAAACTAAAAAAGAATCTCTTTTGTCCAAGTGCTGTTTCCGTACCTAACATGTCAGCCCGGCTCACGCATGCGCAGAGCACTTTACAACACAAATAGGTAGCGATAGTTTGTTTTTATTTTTAAGTCTCTGTTGCTCACTTTTTTCTTTCTTCTAAAGCGTCGAAATGGCGTCGTTAAAGGCGATAGAGCCGGGCTCGATAGAAACGGCGGACACAGTGGTCCCTGCGTCTATGTTCGCTCCGGACCGAGCAGAAGACGGCGATGAATCCGGGGAAGAGGGCTTCGCAGGCGGCGAAGAGACCGACGGCGAGTCCGCGGATCTTTTGGACTTAACCAACAAGGTGGGCCTCCCTTTAAACGGAGGAGTAACTGTTTGAAATAAAAATTATAGAAATATGATATATATGAAATATATAAATAGAAAATGTATTTTGCTGCGTGGATAAGTTAATGCTGAATGTCTCCTGTTGAATTCACGCTGAATTATTTTGCTGGCTCTGCAAAAAGTGACACGTATGTTGCTGTGTTTAGGTTTAACTGCGTCCAGCTGGCGTTTTACCCACAGTCTGTCACTAAAGACACTGAGCTGCAGAGGTTTATGTTAAAATGCAGTCTGTGTATGAGTTTTAAACTTATTCAAACTCATTTCCTCGTTGATGGTGAATTCATTTAAAGACAGAGTGTGTAGGATGTTTAGAAAAGAAAGTTTCCTGTTCTTGTAAATAAAACCGTGACATACAGATAAAAACCTGCTTTGTTGTGTCTAGTCAGTAAATTAAGGTTTGAGGCGCTAACCTTGTCCTTGAAAAATAAAAAACTGTATTAAGGTTACATTAAACAATAATCGCATTCAACTGTTTAAAACCAGTTAATGTCTAAATCCAGTTAAAACCATTTCAAAACCAATTTAAAAATGTCCAAAATTTATCTAGAACCATTGTTTTGTTACAACTGGGACCGAGGCATGTGTTTCAATTGTTCTAAAAGTAAAACACAAATGTAATTGTTCCAAATAAATGACAGCAGTCCCTCGAGGCAAGGTTTGAAACTCACTTTTTCACAGGTTTTGCCGGTGTTACTGGTTTTTTCAAGTCGACACATCATTGTGAGATTTCAGAGACACAGCTCTCGACATTGTTTGAACATTTGTATTAAAATTGTATCTAAGTGCCCGCTGCCAGGTCCCGTGTTTAGGAGACGACTGTAGACTTTAAATCCAAATGAATGGCTCAGTCAAGAAGTCTGACAATTCAAAACATTTAAAGTGTTGTCATTGTTCTACTGTAATATATTTGTCCTTTAAGGTTATGACGCTGTCACATGCCTGGTCTCGTCTCAGTCTCTCATTTACGTTTCAGAACAAGCCTAACGGATATGTTTCTCTGTTTTCAGTTTATTCTGGTGAGTCCGTCGGGAAAACAGTACGATGCTCTGCTGCGACACCTGAGAGAGATGATCGAGGAGGGCTGCGGAGAGACCATCTATGTGGTCGGCATGGGCTCGGGTCAGAACAGTACTTACTTCACGTGTTACAAGAACAGACTGATGGATTTAAATGAGTAGATGTGTGTTGCCCCTGAGAAAGAACACCTGCATCTGTCAACTTTAATAAAGTTATATAAGCCTTTACTGTCTGCAGTTGGAGAAATTTGGTCCAGCATTAATCAGTCACTGTACAGCACGCTTATGAACACTCTTTTCTTTTCTTTCTTTCTTGCTTGACAACAAAGAAAGAACACTGTCACAAAAAACAAAAGAAAATTTTAATTGAGTACATTTCATTCCCCACCTCTGAAAATACACACATCAGACACGTTACTGTTACTCTGGCCCACTCTGAGGCATGTTACACTCTTTCCATTTACAACAAAACAAAAAAAAGTGGTTGAGCTACAATAATGGATGCCAGGATTCAAACCAGACCACTTTGTCCTTAACATTAATCAAAAACGAAAGGAAGGATTATAAACGTAAGCAAAGAAATGGACAAGAGAAATCTAAAAGTTACGATTTTAAGAATATACTCATTAGCCTGAGCGAGTGGAGGTCAGAGGTCATGAGTCAGAGGGTGTTGTGAGTGGACCCACCTGTTCTACTGCTCTGTGTTTGTGGTCCACTCCCTCAGAGACTACAGGAGAACAGGGGCAAATAAACAACTATATTTGAAGTTCAAGGGAGTTTCTTTTATTCTTTGAGGTCATTTAAGTAAAGCAGCCCGACCTGTTTAATGAGAGCGTGACACATTTAGGAAAACAAACAGGCTGTGGGGCTGTTTTCAGCTGCTTTATCAGATTTAGATTTGTTATTTAACTCTTATTAAACCTAAACCCATCCCTCCGTCACGTCTCTGGTTTCTCCTCAGACGGCGGAGACTACGGACTCAATGAGAAGGACTTGGAGGCGTCGGTGGCCACGGTCCGGTCTCTGTGTGAACAGATCGAGGCAGACCTGATCCTGCTCCGAGAGCGAGCCGAGAGCGGAGGAAGGATACGGGACTACCTCATCCGCAAACGAGTGGGCGAGCAGGACTTCCTGGAGGTCAGGTGAGTAGACGGAGGAAGCCCTACTAGTTTTGTTTTCTGAAAGTGGATCAAAGTCCGGTCCTGGTAGTTCGGTCCTGTCAGTCCGGTCCTGTTAGTCTGGTCCTGGTAGTCCAGGTCCTGTCAGTCCAGGTCCTGTCAGTTCGGTCCTGTTAGTCCGGTCCTGCTAGTCCAGGTCCTGTCAGTCCGGTCCTGCTAGTCCAGGTCCTGTCAGTCCGGTCCTGGTAGTTCGGTCCTGTGGGTCCGGTCCTGTTAGTTTGGTCCTGTCAGTTCGGTCCTGTTAGTCCGGTCCTGTCAGTTCGGTCCTGTGGGTCCGGTCCTGTTAGTTTGGTCCTGTTAGTTCGGTCCTGGTAGTCCAGGTCCTGTCGGTCTGGTCCTGTCAGTCCGGTCCTGTCGGTCTGGTCCTGGCAGTCCGGTCCTGTCAGTCCGGTCCTGTCGGTCTGGTCCTGGCAGTCTGGTCCTGGCAGTCTGGTCCTGTGGGTCCGGTCCTGTTAGTTTGGTCCTGTTAGTTTGGTCCTGTTAGTCCGGTCCTGTGAGTCCGGTCCTGTGAGTCCGGTCCTGTTAGTTTGGTCCTGTTAGTCCGGTCCTGGCAGTCTGGTCCTGTGGGTCCGGTCCTGTTAGTTTGGTCCTGGTAGTCCAGGTCCTGTCAGTCCGGTCCTGTCGGTCTGGTCCTGGTAGTCCAGGTCCTGTCGGTCCGGTCCTGTCAGTCCGGTCCTGTCAGTCCGGTCCTGTTAGTTTGGTCCTGTTAGTCCAGGTCCTGTCAGTCCGGTCCTGTCAGTCCGGTCCTGTTGATCCTCCTCTGTTCCCCTCAGAGTGGCAGTCGTAGGAAATGTAGACGCAGGTAAAAGCACTCTCCTGGGAGTGCTGACTCACGGAGAACTGGACAATGGCCGAGGCTTCGCTCGACAGAAACTCTTCAGACACAAACACGAGATGGAGAGCGGCCGCACCAGCAGCGTGGGCAACGACATCCTGGGCTTCGACCAGGAGGGGCAGGTGGTGAACAAACCCGACAGCCACGGGGGCAGCTTGGACTGGACCAAGATCTGCGAGAAATCCTCCAAAATCATCACCTTCATCGACCTGGCCGGACACGAGAAGTACCTGAAGACCACAGTGTTCGGGATGACGGGACACCTGCCCGACTTCTGCATGCTCATGGTCAGGACAGAACGCTTGGCTGTACTCCACACCTTTGGCCTTTGACACCTTGTTTCTAACAGTCCTCTCTGTGGCAGGTGGGCAGTAACGCAGGCATCGTTGGGATGACTAAAGAGCACCTGGGTCTGGCTCTGGCTCTGAACGTCCCGGTCTTTGTGGTGGTCACTAAAATAGACATGTGTCCAGCCAACATCCTACAAGGTAACGATTAAACTTTAAACTGGGTTAAGTCTGTCACTGTAGACCCAGGTTAAGTTCAACCAGGTTTAACTCTTGGTTTAACCCTGAAGCAAATCCAGAAGCACTCTTTTTCAGCTGAATTCATGAATAAAGTCTGGTCTAGTTTTGTGCAGCTGCTGAGGTCAGGTCAGGTCCTGTAGGGGGCGCTGTGAGGGGCCTGCTGTACATCTGTTAGAATAGAATGTTTTTATTGTCTTTGTACATCGATCTTTTGGTGGAAAAATAATGATAAAAAACTCATGTTTCCCTCAGCTCAGTCAAGTTTGTTGGTGTTTAAGGCAATGACTCTGGGATAAAAAGAGTTTTTAAACCTGTTGCCAGTGTTTTAACTGTAGAGTCTTGTGGGCAGAGGGGGCTGTGAGGAGAGAGGGCAGCCGATGGTCTTCATCCTGTAACTGTTCGGTTTGTAGCAGTGGATCCTCTGAGGCTCATATTCTTTTATTAACTTTGAGAGATGTCTCGCCTTCATCTTCTTTTTATCTCTTTTATCATGACTTTAGTCCCAAAGAAAGAGAGACCAACCGGAGATGAACCTGGTACAGACTGAAGCTTAGCTCCTTCTGTTTTTAAAACAATGACTGTAACTGGCCTTCATTTCACTAATACTATCTGTTTTCTGATTAATTATCTCTTATTTTGTCTTTATTACAGAGACATTAAAGTTATTACAGCGGTTACTGAAGTCGCCCGGCTGCAGGAAAATCCCAGTTTTGGTCCAAAACAAGGACGACGTCATTGTCACAGCTTCAAACTTCAGCTCCGAGAGGTTCTTCTACAATAATATTATCTCTTCCACAAACCATGAAATAATGAAATTTCTTCTTCTCGTTATTGTTTTGTCCTGTCTCCTCATCATCTCTTCTGTTTCAGGATGTGTCCCATTTTCCAAATCTCAAACGTGACCGGAGAAAACATGGACCTGCTGAAGATGTTCCTGAACCTGCTCTCGTCTCGGACGACCTTTAACACGGAGGAACCTGCGGAGTTTCAGATCGACGACACTTACTCAGTCCCGGTCAGAAAAAGAAATGATAATGTTCACAGATTTAGACTCTCAGCGTTGAAAGTGTCTGACTGCACCGAGTCTTCTCTCAGGGCGTGGGGACAGTAGTGTCGGGGACTACGTTACGTGGAATGATACGTCTGAACGACACACTGCTCCTTGGCCCGGACCCTTTGGGAATCTTCATCCCCATCGCCGTTAAATCCATCCACCGCAAGAGGATGCCCGTCAGAGAGGTCCGCGGGGGACAGACGGCCTCCTTCGCCCTCAAGAAGGTCTGTGGAGAACTCTTTATGTGTGAGCTGTGGCTGAGCAGGAGGCCATTATTCTGGTGTTTTTCCTCAGATCAAACGGTCGTCGATCAGAAAAGGCATGGTGATGGTGTCCCCGAAGCTGCAGCCACAGGCCACATGGGAGTTCGAGGCTGAGATTTTAGTGCTGCACCATCCAACGACGATATCCCCCAGATACCAGGCCATGGGTGAGTATTGTTCAGTTTAACCTTAGATGAATTTGTTTATCACATCAGTGCTGTTGCCACTGAGAGCACACGACAGAAACTCATAAAACACAGTAAGAACACTACCAACATAAAGGAGACTGAACTTGAACAGCTCCAGAGTCTTTCAGTCTTTGTTTTTGATGCTTCATGGCCTTGTAGAGTGGGAATCCTGGGTAACAGCACATGTTTAAGTAATGGATAGGTTTTCTATAGTGTATATGTGCATTACTTTAACATTAAGTCTTTGGGAACCGTTTCAGTCAGGCCAAGTGTGGATTAGGGGTGAGAATTGAACATTTTATGATTCATCCGTATTGTATGCCCTCGATGTAATTGAGTCCTTTTATCTCAAAATGGGACTCTGGTTGGTTACATGTTTCGTCCATAGCAGCACAAGATTCCGACATTGAGATGTAGACATTTTTTTATAATATATACCACATACTGTTTATTACACATAATCCTCGACTGATTCAAATACCATATGTCTGAACTGTGAAAACTGAGTTCTTCTTTGCTCCGCCTGACTCTGAGGTTCTCTTCCTCAGTTCACTGTGGCAGCATCAGACAAACAGCCACCATTTTGTCCATGAACAAAGACTGTTTGCGAACGGGAGACAAGGCGGCGGTTCACTTCAGATTCATCAAAACTCCTGAGTATCTGCACTGTGACCACAAGCTGGTGTTCAGAGAGGGCCGCACTAAAGCTGTGGGCACCATCACTAAGGTACACACTAATACTAAACAGTCTAAACCCTTCTCTGATTTATTTAACAGTGGGTTTATGGTTATATTCCAGCTCCTCCAGTCGGTGAACACACTGGCGGCTAAAGCGCAGCAGTCCAAAGCCCAGGTGATGAAGAAGAAAGACGGGATGCTAACAAACGAAGAGGTTCCATCGACAGCACGGCCACCCAGTCCCACCTCAACACAACTACAAGTCAGTCCAGCAACGCTTTACTCACTAAAAAAGACAAAAGTCTCATGTTTATTTCAACCATAGACAATAACATGAGTTAAAAGAGGAACTATTGTGTAGGCTTTAGTTTGATCCAGCTCTTCTCAACAGAGTAGAATCACAGAAAGTAGAAAAAACAAACATAATGTAAAATTAGAGCTAATTAAAAAGATCCACTGTGCTGCGTCTTCACCAGGGCCCTACAGTCGACATCATAATAATTTTTGGAAAAGAAAAAGATAATTTAACTGCCATTTTTCCATCATTCAGGTTTTTATTTTTGGGTTGTTAAGTAAAGTCTTTCCTTCCTGTAACCATCTGGCCCCATCTCGTCTGTCTCTGCTCTCTCTGTAACGCCTCTCGTCTGTCTCTTCTCTCTCTGTAACGCCTCTCGTCTGTCTCTGCTCTCTTTGTAACGCCTCTCGTCTGTCTCTGCTCTCTTTGTAGCGCCTCTCGTCTGTCTCTGCTCTCTCTGTGACGCCTCTCGTCTGTCTCTGCTCTCTCTGTAACGCCTCTCGTCTGTCTCTGCTCTCTCTGTAACACCTCTCGTCTGTCTCTGCTCTCTGTAAGGCCTCTCGTCTAACTCTGCTCTCTCTGTAAGCCTCTGCCTGTCTCTGCTCTCTCTGTAACGCCTCTCGTCTGTCTCTGCTCTCTCTGTAACACCTCTCGTCTGTCTCTGCTCTCTCTGTAACGCCTCTCGTCTGTCTCTTCTCTCTCTGTAACGCCTCTCGTCTGTCTCTGCTCTCTTTGTAGCGCCTCTCGTCTGTCTCTTCTCTCTCTGTAACGCCTCTCGTCTGTCTCTGCTCTCTCTGTAAGCCTCTCGTCTGTCTCTTCTCTCTCTGTAAGGCCTCTCGTCTGTCTCTGCTCTCCCTGTAACGCCTCTCGTCTGTCTCTGCTCTCTCTGTAAGCCTCTCGTCTGTCTCTTCTCTCTCTGTAAGGCCTCTCGTCTGTCTCTGCTCTCCCTGTAATGCCTCTCGATTGTCTCTGCTCTCTCTCTAACGCCTCTCGTCTGTCTCTGCTCTCTCTGTAACGCCTCTCGTCTGTCTCTGCTCTCTCTGTAAGGCCTCTCGTCTAACTCTGCTCTCTCTGTAAGGCCTCTCGTCTGTCTCTTCTCTCTCTGTAACCCCTCTCGTCTGTCTCTGCTCTCTCTGTAACGCCTCTCGTCTGTCTTTTCTCTCTCTGTAAGCCTCTCGTCTGTCTCTGCTCTCTCTGTAACGCCTCTCGTCTGTCTTTTCTCTCTCTGTAAGCCTCTCGTCTGTCTCTGCTCTCTCTGTGACGCCTCTCGTCTGTCTCTGCTCTCTCTGTAAGGCCTCTCGTCTGTCTCTGCTCTCTCTGTAACCCCTCTCGTCTGTCTCTGCTCTCTCTGTAAGGCCTCTCGTCTGTCTCTTCTCTCTCTGCTCAGAGAGAGCAGAGACAGCCTCTCGTCTGTCTCTGCTCTCTCTGTAACGCCTCTCGTCTGTCTCTGCTCTCTCTGTAAGGCCTCTCGTCTGTCTCTGCTCTCTCTGTAAGGCCTCTCGTCTGTCTCTTCTCTCTCTGTAACGCCTCTCGTCTGTCTCTGCTCTCTTTGTAGCGCCTCTCGTCTGTCTCTTCTCTCTCTGTAACGCCTCTCGTCTGTCTCTGCTCTCTCTGTAAGCCTCTCGTCTGTCTCTTCTCTCTCTGTAAGGCCTCTCGTCTGTCTCTGCTCTCTCTGTGACGCCTCTCGTCTGTCTCTGCTCTCTCTGTAACGCCTCTCGTCTGTCTCTGCTCTCTCTGTAATGCCTCTCGTCTGTCTCTGCTCTCTCTGTAATGCCTCTCGATTGTCTCTGCTCTCTCTCTAACGCCTCTCGTCTGTCTCTGCTCTCTCTGTAACGCCTCTCGTCTGTCTCTGCTCTCTCTGTAAGGCCTCTCGTCTAACTCTGCTCTCTCTGTAAGGCCTCTCGTCTGTCTCTTCTCTCTCTGTAACCCCTCTCGTCTGTCTCTGCTCTCTCTGTAACGCCTCTCGTCTGTCTTTTCTCTCTCTGTAAGCCTCTCGTCTGTCTCTGCTCTCTCTGTAACGCCTCTCGTCTGTCTTTTCTCTCTCTGTAAGCCTCTCGTCTGTCTCTGCTCTCTCTGTGACGCCTCTCGTCTGTCTCTGCTCTCTCTGTAACGCCTCTCGTCTGTCTTTTCTCTCTCTGTAAGGCCTCTCGTCTGTCTCTGCTCTCTCTGTAACCCCTCTCGTCTGTCTCTGCTCTCTCTGTAAGGCCTCTCGTCTGTCTCTTCTCTCTCTGCTCAGAGAGAGAGCAGAGACAGCCTCTCGTCTGTCTCTGCTCTCTCTGTAACGCCTCTCGTCTGTCTCTGCTCTCTCTGTAAGGCCTCTCGTCTGTCTCTGCTCTCTCTGTAACCCCTCTCGTCTGTCTCTGCTCTCTCTGTGACGCCTCTCGTCTGTCTCTGCTCTCTCTGTAAGGCCTCTCGTCTGTCTCTGCTCTCTCTGTAAGGCCTCTCGTCTGTCTCTGCTCTCTCTGTAACACCTCTCGTCTGTCTCTGCTCTCTCTGTAACACCTCTCGTCTGTCTCTGCTCTCTCTGTTACCCCTCTCGTCTGTCTCTGCTCTCTCTGTAAGGCCTCTCGTCTGTCTCTTCTCTCTCTGCTCAGAGAGAGAGCAGAGACAGCCTCTCGTCTGTCTCTGCTCTCTCTGTAAGGCCTCTCGTCTGTCTCTGCTCTCTCTGTAAGGCCTCTCGTCTGTCTCTGCTCTCTCTCTGACGCCTCTCGTCTGTCTCTGCTCTCTCTCTGTAACACCTCTCGTCTGTCTCTGCTCTCTCTCTGTAACACCTCTCGTCTGTCTCTGCTCTCTCTGTAACGTCGTTTGTTTCTTCTGTCTTTTCACGCTGCGTCAGGCAGTGACAGTGGAGGATCTTTGTACAGACAGCAGCCAGGAGAACAAGGTAAAGTCCGGATCAAAGGAAGTCTGTAGAGAACTGGTCTTGTGAAGCCTGGATGTAGTTTAATGATGCATGCACTCGTTTCCTCCTCCAAACTGTTTCTGTTCAAGGGTTGTATTGTGTTTGATTCATGAGTAGCGAGCAAACCAGTGCAAGTACAGTTGTGTTCACAATTTTTTATAATTTTTAGAGAATATAAATGATAACACATAAACCTTTCTTTCACTCATAGTTAGTGTTTGGGTGAAGCCATTTATTGTCAAACAACTGTGTTTACTGAAATCATAATGACAACAGAAACTATCCATATATGATATGATATGATATGATTTCAGCTGAAGTTATTTGTGGGTTTTTCTTTGCCTCCTTAAAACTTTTCTTGGCAGTTGTGGCTGAAAATTTTGTTTGTCCACCTGTCTTTTTCATTTTCCACATCTTGGATTCCTTGAATTCCTTGGATATCTTTTTATATCCCTTTCCTGTTTTATACAGTTCAATTACATTTTCCGCAGATCCTTTGACAATTATTTTTCTTTTCCCATAACTCAGACAGAAACGTCAGCAGCACTGGATGAAAGATGTAAGGACTATGAGAAAAGATGGTTGGATTTGAAGAGGGTTTTGGATGGATTTGAAGAGGTTTTAGATGGATTTGAAGAGGTTTTGGATGGATTTGAACAGGTTTTAGTTGGATTTGAACAGGTTTTAGATGGATTTGATCAGGTTTTTGCTGGATTTGAAAAGGTTTTAGATGGATTTGAAAAGTTTTAGATGGATTTGAAGAGGGTTTTGGATGGATTTGAACAGGTTTTAGATGGATTTGAAGAGGTTTTGGATGGATTTGAACAGGTTTTAGTTGGATTTGAACAGGTTTTAGATGGATTTGATCAGGTTTTTGCTGGATTTGAATAAGTTTTAGATGGATTTGAATAAGTTTTAGATGGATTTGAAAAGGTTTTTGCTGGATTTGAATAAGTTTTAGATGGATTTGAAGAGGGTTTTGGATTGATTTGAACAGGTTTTAGATGGATTTGAAGAGGATTTGGATGGATTTGAACAGGTTTTAGTTGGATTTGAACAGTTTTTAGTTGGATTTGAACAGGTTTTAGATGGATTTGAATAAGTTTTAGATGGATTTGAAGAGGTTTTAGATGGATTTGAAGAGGTTTTGGATGGATTTGAAGAGGTTTTGGATGGATTTGAACAGGTTTTAGTTGGATTTGAACAGTTTTTAGTTGGATTTGAACAGTTTTTAGTTGGATTTGAAGAGATTTTAGATGGATTTGAACAGGTTTTAGTTGGATTTGAACAGGTTTTAGTTGGATTTGAACAGGTTCAGTGGATTGTATCAGGTGTCATCTACAGGACAAGACTTCTCTCTGAAAACACACTTCTTTTCTATGCCTAATAAATAAATGCCAACATTAAATCCTGTCAACAATAACATGTTTTTCTCGTGGTTTGACTCTAGATGTTATTGTTGGTATTATTATTTGTTGAATGGATGCTTTGTTTGTTGCAGCTGAAGTCTGGAGGCAGCGGTCGCAGAAGAGGAGGACAGAGACATCGAGGGAAAGGTCTGAACGTGGCCCCGATCCCGACCCCAGTGCCGACCGGAGCAGGAACCGCCTGAAGTCTCAGCAGGACGTCCACAGAGAGAGTGACCAGTGACACATACAGGCTTTTACTGAGTTTAGAAGAACGTAATGTTAACTAAAACCTGCTCAAATCCATCTAAACCTCATTAAATCCAACTAAAACCTGCTCAAATCCATCTAAACCATAATTAAATCCAAGTAAAACCTGCTCAAATCCATCTAAACCATAATTAAATCCAAGTAAAACCTGCTCAAATCCATCTAAACCATAATTAAATCCAAGTAAAACCTGCTCAAATTCATCTAAAACCTTATTAAATCCAACTGAAGCCTGTTCTAATCCACCTACTATTTATTATTTTATCTCAAATATCACTTTGGTCACTTTCTTTTCTTCTGTTCAATCAAACCTTTATTGACCATGTATCTATTTTAATAAAACACTATTAGACAGAACCCATCTAAATGAACAGCTTCTGAAAACATAACAGGATCATGTCTGCATTTTTATAAAATACTGACTTGATGAGGGCTATTTATGATCAAAGAAACTTTATTTTCAGTCTAACGCCTTGAACAGCTGCTGTTTCTGCCGTTTCTACGAAGAGTTCACCATTTTGGGGCTGTTTTTCTAAATCATTTCTAAAATTTCAAAATGTTCCCTGTTTCTTATTTTCTTAAAAATATGCAGTGGATTTTATTTTGAAAGCAACACTTTTATGTGAGGAGAAAAAAATGTACAGAAGAGCTGCCGTGAATGAAGCAGCGCCAGTTTCTGTTGTAAAGCATTTTAAATAAAGACGTATGAAAAGTGCCGTTTTCCTCACTTTTATTTATCATTTATTATTTATTTATTTTTACCAGGTTTAGTCCTGGTTTAGTCTTGGTTTAGTCCTGGTTTAGTCCTGGTTTAGTCCTGGTTTAGTTCTGGTTTAGACCTGGTTTAGACCTGGTTTAGTCCTGGTTTAGTCCTGGTTTAGTCCTGGTTTAGTCCTGGTTTAGTCCTGGTTTAGTCCTGGTTTAGACCTGGTTTAGACCTGGTTTAGACCTGGTTTAGTCCTGGTTTAGTCCTGGTTTAAACCTGGTTTAGTCCTGGTTTAGACCTGGTTTAGTCCTGGTTTAGTCCTGGTTTAGTTCTGGTTTAGTCCTGGTTTAGACCTGGTTTAGTCCTGGTTTAGACCTGGTTTAGACCTGGTTTAGACCTGGTTTAGTCCTGGTTTAGACCTGGTTTAGACCAGGTTTAGTCCTGGTTTAGACCTGGTTTAGACCAGGTTTAGTTCAGGTTTAGACCAGGTTTAGTTCAGGTTTAGACCTGGTTTAGTTCAGGTTTAGACCTAGTTTAGACCTGTTTTAGTTCTGGTTTAGACCTGGTTTAGTCCTAGTTTACACTACATTTACATTTATTCATTTAGCTGACGCTTTTATCCAAAGCGACTTACATTGTTCTACAGTAATAACCAGTGTTACAGTCGCTGGAGGTAAGGTGGGTTAAGTGTCTTGCCCAAGGACACAACAACAGTATGAACTGTGGGGAGAAGGGGAATCGAACCGCCTACCTTCCGGTTGGAGGACAATTGCTCTACCCACTGAGCTACTGCCGCCCCAGTTTTAACCTGGTTTAGTCCTGGTTTAGTCCTGGTTTAGACCTGGTTTAGACCTGGTTTATGTCATCCTCTGCTCGTGGTTTGTGAGCAGGGGTTATTAATAAAATATTTTTCTTGTGGATTAATAAAGTTTATCTCAGTCTGTTTGTGTTTCTAAACATAACTTGACCTTTGACCTTAAACCTCATTATTATTACTTTTCATAAAGTGACCTAAAATACATTCATTAATTTTCTACCACTTAGTCCCGTTCGGGCTCGCGGGTGACTGGAGCCTATCCCAGCAGGTTCACCCTGGACAGTGGACAGTTAGTCGCAGGGCTAACATTTAGAGACAGTGACAGACAACATTCACTCTCACATTCTTTCACTAGGGACACTTTAGAGTTGCCGGTTGTCCTGGACATGCATGTGTTTGGACGGTGGGAGGAAGCTGGAGAAGTCTTCTCACAGAAAGTCCGAAGTCGGCTGGGGTTTTGAACTCACAACCTTCTTGCTGTGAGCGCACCCACAAACCCAGAATACAAACTAAACGGTGGTTTAGTGGAATCCTGACTCTGTGAAACTGTACAGGCCATGTTTGTGTGGATCTTTCATGGGACCTCGACCCCGTGTCCAGGGCCCCGCAGAGACACACCTGCTGGTCTGTGAAAGAGTGCAGGGGTGATGGTGACACAGACAGTGGTTCAGAACATTATAAAGATACCTGAGCTGCCTTCAGGGACACACATCATGGACACCAGGAGGTTACGCCTCGGGATAGACTCAGACTCAGATCTTCCACCTGGGTCAGGTGTGGACGAGCCGACCTGCACCGCTGGGTCAAATACTCCGCAGGTGAATCCAATTCTCTGATCAGGTCACGTGGCCGCTCACCTGTCTCTGATGACTGACGGTAGCTTACTTAACCTCGCGCCACGGAGCGCGTGCTATGTGGTCCTGCGGCAGAATGAGCTCGGTCCGGTGCAGCGTGGGGCTCGCGGTTCTTTGGCTCTGGTTCTGGGTTTGCGGAGGTCTAGCCCAGCTCCACAGGGCGCGAGGACTGAGGCGGGTGGTGTCACGTGGGCGTCCGGTCAGTCACGAGGAGCTCCAGGACCAAGTCTTTCCTGGCGCTGTTCGGACTCTGCTTCAAGGTAAAAGCTTTTACTGCGGCTCCATTTTAATATTTAATCTTTAGTTCTGTTAATATCCGAGTCCCGTCATGTGTGGCTCTTAAACATCATGCTCCGTTCACCTGCTCCATTAAACCCAGGGCCCCACGCGTTTTCTTTACTGAGGGCCCTTAAACCCGTCCATCACTGACGGTGCGGACCACGTGCTGTGTAAAGTCAGAGCAACAGCTGAAGAGTGCTCCTCTTCATCAGTTGGGCACTGAGTTTGAGAATAACCTTTAACCTGTGCAGAAGTGTCTGACGCCTTGGACTTGTCCAGGATTTAGTTCTGTTCAGTTTATCCGTTTGCAGAAAAAGTGAGAGTTTTGTTTGTGATGGGCATTAAAAGGTGTTTCGGCTCCTGTCTTTATTCGCTGTGTGAGCCTAACCCAGAGCTGGGTGACTGCGGCTCTGACCCGTGTTTCAAAAATGACCTCTGACCCGGGTTTCAAAAATGACCTCTGACCCGGGTTTCAAAAATGACCTCTGACCCAAGTTTCAAAAATGACCTCTGACCCGGGTTTCAAAAATGACTCAAAGCTTCGATGAGGTGTCAGTGCTCTAGGAGGACATCTAGTGGGCAACAAAATAAAGTGCAATTGAGACTATTTATTGGCTCCTGGAATGTTTTTCCTCTAAAATACATGGTGTTGAGTTTTAAAACCTACAAATTAAAATAAATGTGGTAAAGACTCTTGTCATGGCCCAGTCTACAGCTCTATACTCTGGCTGACATTTTGTCTCTTGATATGTTCTTGAAGTAACTCTACCATCGTTCGGTAGGCTAGATGACAGATGTGATAAACTGATCGAAAGGCTTAGCTGTCAGGAATTGAACTCGCACTAAAGTGACCAAGAACCCATAGCCTGTGGGTTATTATTTATTTATTTGAGTAGTGTTAAAAGTAATAACTGAGCCTTAAGCATCTCTAATGTGCTTGTCACAAAGGTATTTGCTCACTGTTGTATTGGACCTTAAGACCTAAATGCAACACTGTCAAACCAGATCTGTCTTCTCTCTGACGGTCCGGCTCTCTGTAAAAGCTCAGAACCTGTGACAGGTCTTGCTTCTGCCTGAATACTGTTGGTTCATGAACTACCGCACGGTGTTAAAGGGGGCGACCGCACGGTGTTAAAGGGGGCGACCGCACGGTGTTAAAGGGGGCGACCGCACGGTGTTAAAGGGGGCGACCGCGGTGTTAAAGGGGGCGACGACCGCACGGTGTTAGAGGCGGCGACCGCACGGTGTTAGAGGCGGCCGACCGCACGGTGTTAGAGGGGGTGACTGCACGGTGTTGGGGGGCCATCAGGAGCCTAACCTGTGCTTGTCTCTTGCAGATGAAGGGAGTCCACAGGCTTTGGATCTGAACCAAACTTTGTGCCGCTGCAGCAACGGATCACTTTATCTACGTCTCTCAGCGCGGCGCTTCACAGATCTACGTTTTGGAGGTTAGTCATGTTTGGAACTGAAATCTAAATGAAAAGCTGAATGTTAAAGAATTAGTGAAATTATGTATAGTATTTTTATTAAAGCCCATGATACAGGGCAATAGTATGAGTAATAAAGCTGCAATTAACATCTCCAGAGGACTAACCTTAACCAGACATGCACTGCATTAACTTTAGATCTATGACTTGATAATGATGATTTGGCTCAAGAGAGCTTTGTAGAAACTGGGTCTTGTGTAGCTCAAGTCTTTCTAATTTGGCCTAATATTCAAGTCTTGTCTAAATCTGAAACATTAGACTTTCTTACATTGGCATCTTTGACACCTGAAGTGTCTAAACCGGCTCAGGACCAGGCTAACGTTCTTCCAGAGGTTTCCTGTGAGTCGAAAGAGGAGGAGCCTGTTTAAGAGACAATGAGCCCGCTTTAGCTGAATAAGCCAAGAGGATGCCACTTGTAAATCCCTGATCTGCGCAGCTCGACTCCCAATCATCTGAGTGTCTCTGTATTTATAGGTTTTTGGAGTCTGTACCTCCCACTAAAGGCCTTCAAACGCTCTGCAGCAGGTCACCTTATACCTGACCAAGTCACAGCTATTGTGGTTATTTGTCATTTTAGCCTTAGAAACTCAAAACGGTGCATTCTCAAGGTTATAGTAACTGTTTTTAGAAACAAAATTGGGCTTGTACTAAAAGCCTACAATGTCTAAAACAGAAGAGGACAACCAACTTCTGCTAAACTGGCTCATTGAAGAAAATAAAGACTTTAGTAAATTGGCTCAGTCACTTTGCACCTAACCGATACAAACGTATTGTTTTCAGATGGTTCTGGAGGCCCTTCCCTCAAAGACCGTGGTTGCAGTGCAGTCTACGAGATCAGTTCGTGGTTGGTGGTGACCGTCTCATCTCAAGGATGTCCAGAGTTGCAGGTAAGGGCCAACACCAAATCACAAATGCACTTACTGAAAGGGTTCAGTTGACTTATTTGAAAGTTTCAGACCACTTAATTTTTCTCTCTGGTACAAAATTTGGATCAGAAATAGATCAGGCGGGGTGTCATTAAAGTTTTTATTTGTAATTGCCATAAAGTATTAACTTGCTAAACACTAAAGCTCAAATTTACTGCATGAAATGAAGACTCTCAGATGTGGACAAGGCAGTAACAATCGGAGCAAAATTTGACTGACTTGCATAAATGTAAAGTTATCGAGTGACAATATTGGGAGACTTCCTCATCAACAATAACGATAAAGAACACTGAAATTTGCTATTGCCTTGTACATCCATGAACTGCTAAAGGCATGGTGCTGGAAACAAAAGCTTCTGAAGCCCTACAATATATTGAGGCTTGTTTTTTTTTTTTTTTTTTTAAATGGTTAACATTAGTAAGGCTGTACCCACAGGCTTAGGTGATGGACATTCACTTGTGCCCAGTGTTCATGGCACAGTATCCAGCACCATGGAGCATCTGTCCTAATGTATCCTGAAGCTGCTACAAAAACTAATTTATCATTACGCAAACCCTTTCTATTGTTTGCAGTAAAGTCCACCTTTGAGGCACTTGATAAAGTAACATTTTTGACAGAACCCAATGACTTGGGTCATTGGGTTCTATAAATCAATGTAATATACAAATAAAGTATATTACATTGATAAATCAATGTAATATACAAATAAATCAATGTAATATACAAATAAAGTCTAAAAATGCTATTTAGTAAGTTATAGCCCAAATTCTAAAAGTTTAGGAATAAAAAATAAATGGAGGTAAAAATCTAACCATTTAATTTAACACCAATATTTCCTAATTGGCTATGACTGGTTAGGTGTGTCATAATGCCCAGTGACAAGAACAATACTGATATGGGTCATACGTGACAATCTCATATGGTCCTTTTGCAATTCAATTGGTCACATCATTTAACATGGACATGGCACTTTTAAAATTCCAAAACACACTGATTTTAACATTAACAGTTAAAATCAGTGTGATGCTGAGAACTGTGAAACGGCTTAAGTGTACAACACAAACCTGGCACATTATACATTATAAAAATAAACTCATTTATATTTTTTCCATCATTGGATGTATTGTCTCTTGCAGCTTGAAAATGGAGTCACCCAATGCTCTCTGCAGCTGGTGTATTTTGACCGACTCCTGGATAAAGACATGAAGGCAACGGTAAAATGTGATTCGCCAAGAACTGGTTGGAACACAACAAATGCAACATTTACCGCTGAAGACTATGAAGAGCTCCAAACTGAAAATGTACATGCTGGTTACAACCAAAACTTTACCAATGACTTGCGCAGTGGCCACAACTTGACTCAATACTACCCTGGAGCTGGTGGCTTGAGACATAGCCGTTATAGAAGAGATGTTCATGACAATGGACACTTGAGCCAAAATAAAGATGCTACAGATCTTGATGGCAACGATGACCTTGAAGGCCGTACATCTGGAGATGGAGACATTGGTCAGAAACAGCTTAGTGGTTTGTCCAGAGGACCTGATGATGAGCCCAGTCGCTTCAAGAGAGGAAAAGATCACTCTAACATAAGACGGCCAGGCCACCATCATGGAGGTCACCATGGCACCAAAGATGACTCTGCATCTACCACCACGAGACGGCCAGGCCACCATCATGGAGGTCACCATGGCACCAAGGATGACTCTGCATCTACCGCCACGAGACGGCCAGGCCACCATCATGGAGGTCACCATGGCACCAAGGATGACTCCGCCTCTACCGCCACGAGACAGCCAGGCCACCATCATGGAGGTCACCATGGCACCAAGGATGACTCCGCCTCTACCGCCACGAGACAGCCAGGCCACCATCATGGAGGTCACCATGGCACCAAAGACCAAGATGACTCTTCCACTACAGTCCACCCAGGTCACCATGGCAGTGAGGACCAAGATGACTCTTCCACTACAGGTCACCCAGGTCACCATGGCATCGAGGACCAAGATGACTCATCCACTACAGTCCACCCAGGTCACCATGGCATCGAGGACCAAGATGACTCTTCCACTACAGTCCACCCAGGTCACCATCATGGAGGTCACCATGGCACCAAGAACAAAGATGACTCTTCCACTACAGTCCACCCAGGTCACCATGGCATCGAGGACCAAGATGACTCTTCCACTACAGTCCACGCAGGTCACCATGGCATCAAGGACCAAGATGACTCTTCCACTACAGTCCACCCAGGTCACCATGGCATCGAGGACCAAGATGACTCTTCCACTACAGTCCACGCAGGTCACCATGGCATCAAGGACCAAGATGACTCTTCCACTACAGTCCACCCAGGTCACCATGGCATCGAGGACCAAGATGACTCTTCCACTACAGGCCACCCAGGTCACCATGGCAGCGAGGACCAAGATGACTCTTCCACTACAGTCCACGCAGGTCACCATGGCATCGAGGACCAAGATGACTCTTCCACTACAGTCCACCCAGGTCACCATGGCACCAAGGACCAAGATGACTCATCCACTACAGTCCACCCAGGTCACCATGGCATCGAGGACCAAGATGACTCTGCCACTACAGTCCACCCAGGTCACCATGGCATCGAGGACCAAGATGACTCTTCCACTACAGTCCACCCAGGTCACCATGGCATCGAGGACCAAGATGACTCTTCCACTACAGTCCACCCAGGTCACCATGGCACCAAGGACCAAGATGACTCATCCACTACAGTCCACCCAGGTCACCATGGCATCGAGGACCAAGATGACTCTGCCACTACAGTCCACCCAGGTCACCATGGCATCGAGGACCAAGATGACTCTGCCACTACAGTCCACCCAGGTCACCATCATGGAGGTCACCATGGCACCAAGAACAAAGATGACTCTTCCACTACAGTCCACCCAGGTCACCATGGCATCGAGGACCAAGATGACTCTTCCACTACAGTCCACGCAGGTCACCATGGCATCGAGGACCAAGTTGACTCTTCCACTACAGTCCACCCAGGTCACCATGACATTGAGGACCAAGATGACTCTTCCACTACAGGTCACCATCATGGAGGTCACCATGGCATCGAGGACCAAGATGACTCTTCCACTACAGTCCACCCAGGTCACCATGGCATCGAGGACCAAGATGACTCTTCCACTACAGTCCACCCAGGTCACCATGGCGGTGAGGACCAAGATGACTCTTCCACTACAGTCCACCCAGGTCACCATGGCATCGAGGACCAAGATGACTCTTCCACTACAGTCCACCCAGGTCACCATGGCATCGAGGACCAAGATGACTCTTCCACTACAGTCCACCCAGGTCACCATGGCATTGAGGACCAAGATGACTCTTCCACTACAGTCCACCCAGGTCACCATGGCGGTGAGGACCAAGATGACTCTTCCACTACAGTCCACCCAGGTCACCATGACATTGAGGACCAAGATGACTCTTCCACTACAGGTCATTCACAACAAGCCCAGGAAACCATCATGGAGGTCACAAGCATAATGACAAAGATGACTGCCACCATGGAGGTCACCCCAGCAATAGTGACCCAGAGGACCAACATTCCAGCCATGAAGGCAGTAGCCTTCATGGAGGTTACCATAGCAGTATTGACCTAGATTACTCATACGCAACAGATGACCACCATGGAGGTTACCCCGGCAGTGTTGACCAAGAGGATTCGGACTCAACAGACGACTACAATGGAGGTTACCCCGGTAGTGTTGACCAAGAGGATTCAAACTCAACAGACAACTACAATGGAGGTTACCATAGCAGTATTGACCTAGATTACTCATACGCAACAGATGACCACCATGGAGTTTACCCCGGCAGTGTTGACCAAGAGGATTCGGACTCAACAGACTACAATGGAGGTTACCCCGGTAGTGTTGACCAAGAGGATTCGGACTCAACAGACTACAATGGAGGTTACCCCGGTAGTGTTGACCAAGAGGATTCGGACTCAACAGACTACAATGGAGGTTACCCCGGCAGTGTTGACCAAGAGGATTCGGACTCAACAGACGACTACAATGGAGGTTACCCCGGTAGTGTTGACCAAGAGGATTCATACGCAACAGACGACCACCATGGCGTTCACTACAGCAGTGTTGACCAAGAGGATTCGGACGCAACAGACGACCGCCATGGCAGTGTCGACCAAGACAACTCGGACGCAACAGACGACCAGCATGGCAGTGTCGACCAAGACAACTCGGACGCAACAGACGACCAGCATGGAGGTCACCCCGGTAGTGTTGACCAAGAGGATTTGGACGCAACAGACGACCACCATGACGTGCGCCACAGCAGTGTCGACCAAGACGACTGGTATGCAACAGACGACCACCATGGAGGTCACCTAGGCAGTGTTGACCAAGATGACTGGTATGCAACAGACGACCAACATGGCGGTGACCCTGGCAGTGTTGACATAGACGACTGCAATGAAGGCCACAGCCACCACAGAGGCTTTCATGTAAGAAATGACCTAGATGACTCGGCTCCAGCCAAGAAGGTGGCAGCCACCATGGTGGTCACCTTGGGAACCATGGCCATGAAGGTCACCACAGCATGTACCAGCACCAAGGCATTACTGAGAGTACAACAACTGAGGCTACTACCCTCAAAGATGTGCTGGTGTCCATGCGAGCCGGGGCAAGAGCCACCAGCAACAAGATCCTCACTGCAGCAGCTTAATGACAAAATTGGCATTTTCTTAAATAAAGCAGAGTAGTAAATTATGATCCTGTCTTTTAGTTTGTATCAACCTTGGTTTCTTCTTGGCAATTTCAAAAACAGTCTAGAATTGACTTGTATGATGTGTTTTACTGAAGGCAGTGCTTGTCTATAGGACATAGGGTGTGGGTAAAAATAACCGTCAAAAATTATCCGTAATAGTACATTTACCTTGCCATTTAGCTCAGTGGTGGGCAAACAAAGGCCTGGGTGGCCATGTGCTGCCTGGCGGGAAGTAAAATCTTGCCTGTCAAGCATTTGCTATTTAAAAAAAAAAAATAAAATAAATAAATAATAAAATAAAATTCATTATCCACTACAACATGCTCCAAACTGGAATAACCCTTTCTAAAGCTCTAATTTCCCAGAGGTAGCGTACACTGGTATAGAACAAACAAGTGTGGACCTAAAAGCTAAATCTAAATATTTTTAATGTGCATATGGGAGCCTGGTCTTTAAGGCTTTATGGTCAAGTTACATTTACAAAAGCTTCTGTTTCTAGGGGTTGTCTGTTATATTTTGCGTTGTATCCTGTTGCCCTTTATTTTCTGAGTATTGCTCTGACCGCTGCACCACTGTTTCAATGTAGTTCTTTCCATTTGTGTATTTTACTGTGAAACACATTTTTGAGCTAATGGCTAAAACTATATCCATGCAAAATAATTTAGGCCACATCTGGGACTACACTAAACGATTTTAATATTTTTGTAGGTGGGTTTATCTTGCCAGGCATAAGGCTGGACAGTTAGAAGTTAGAATGTTAATATAATGAATTCAAATTTCTGGGTTTTACCTGGAAAATATTGTAATGTTTAGCAGAGGTAAGGAGTATTTACAGAAAATTTTAGGGAGAAATAGGCCTATATTTAATGTAATTCTATTTGTCAGCCACTGTGTGATAAATATATCAGTTTCGTGTGAGCAGCCTGGCGCCGCCTCTGACTGTACATGAGGCAGTGTGAACTTCTGTGGATAAGGAAATCTTTGTAAACTGTCACGAAAGAAGACTAAGCACTGGACTGGATCGGAGAAATGTCCAGTAACTTGGCTCTGGAAAAGTCAACCAATATGGCTTAAGAGAAATGTGAAGACTTTAAACATGTGGCTACCCTTCTACGTCTCATCAAAGACCAACATGTAACTGTGCTTTGGGGTCGGGGGGTGGAGGGCGGTGTTTTGTACCGTTTTATCACCTTTCCATGTTATTACATTGATGTTGGGAAGTATGATACAGAACTGCAAAAACCCAGTCAGTTTTATTTATTCATGGGCCCAGACTTGTTATGTAACTTTGATTTTATTCTGTTAACGAACATTATCAGATGAGTTCAGTGGTCTTTTTTTCTTTACATATGAACTAGGGTCAAGTGAGTAACGGAGTCTGAAACGGTTCCGTGGGTCGACTGTAGTCCTCTGAAGAGCAGCTGAAGACTGAGGGGTTGCTTTTTGGACCTGTTTATTCTGGTGTCCCGTCTGTTTCCAGCTCTCTTCGTGTCTTGTCCAGTTGTTGGTTCAGTGAACGACGCAGAGGACACAGTGTGAGTCACTTCCACATGAAGCCGTCTCCTGGAGGGTTATTGAGCACACGGCCCTGACCTGGACCGAGCAGCGCTGCGACCGAGACCGAAGGGAAATCTAAATGTAAATGAGCAAAGTAGCCACTGAACCTGAGGATAAATGTGAACAAGGGCCCCTGCAGCTGTAATGGACCACTCACTGAAAACACAGCAGCTGTTTCAGGTTACACTACTGTACAAACAATAATCCAGGTGTAGGGTTCTAAAGGCAAAATCACACTGAGGAAAAGAAGCCATAAAAGAAACCCTGATTTGTTTTATCAAATCTAAAAACTGTGAAAATAGGTTGATAAAAGAGCATCAAGATAATTGTGTTAATTGATACTTTGATTAGTTTTGGTGCATAATGTTTTACCTGCAGCAGGCTCTAAAGCTTGAGTTCTGAAGCATGCATTGCTCTGAAAGGATTTCATCTCTGCCTCTTGGTTTAGAAATGACGAGGGCTCTTGAACAAAAGAAGAACAAAGAGTGTGCCACAGAGACAAGTCTCTTTCCTTCAGAAGTGTGTCCCGTCAGCGAGGACCGGGCCGGACTTCTCAGACAGAGTCGAGGTTTTAAATCAAGACCTCAGCGGATTGTTGTCTCTCTGTTAATGCTCCTCATTTCTGTATCCATCTGAAATGTCACAGCTTATCCTAGACACGGCCACTTCACCAAGACCTCTGGACCTGGTCTAAGTCTGGACTAACTCTGTCTCCTTCACCAAGACCTCTGGACCTGGTCTGAGTCTGGACTAACTCTGTCTCCTTCACCAAGACCTCTGGACCTGGTCTGAGTCTGGACTAACTCTGTCTCCTTCACCAAGACCTCTGGACCTGGTCTGAGTCTGGACTAACTCTGTCTCCTTCACCAAACACTCTGGACCTGGTCTAAGTCTGGACTAACTCTGTCTCCTTCACCAAGACCTCTGGACCTGGTCTAAGTCTGGACTAACTCTGTCTCCTTCACCAAACACTCTGGACCTGGTCTGAGTCTGGACTAACTCTGTCTCCTTCACCAAACACTCTGGACCTGGTCTGAGTCTGGACTAACTCTGTCTCCTTCAAACACTGACCTCCGTGAGTCTGGACCTGGTCTAAGACTGGACTAACTCTGTCTCCTTCAAACACTGACCTCCATGAGTCTGGACCTGGTCTAAGTCTGGACCTGGTCTAAGTCTGGACTAACTCTGTCTCCTTCAAACACTGAGTCTGGACCTGGTCTAAGACTGGTCTAACACTGTCTCCTTCAACAAACACTGACCTCTGAGTCTGGACCTGGTCTAAGACTGGTCTAACACTGTCTCCTTCAACAAACACTGACCTCTGAGTCTGGACCTGGTCTAAGTTTGGACCTGGTCTAAGTCTGGACCTGGTCTAAGTCTGGACCTGGTCTGAGTCTGGACTAACTCTGTCTCTTCCAAACACTGACCTCCGTGAGTCTGGACCTGGTCTAAGACTGGACCTGGTCTAAGTCTGGACCTGGTCTAAGACTGGACCTGGTCTAAGTCTGGACCTGGTCTAAGACTGGACCTGGTCTAAGCCTGGACAAGCCCCTTTTCTTTATTTTGTTTTTATTAAATAACTCCAATAATGTGAACATGTTTTAAAAATGGTCGTATGTGATTTTTTTAAGCTCCTATAAACGCTCTAAAATATGTTTCCTTTACCGTTCAGTGCTTTGTTTACCATTAACACAGTCTCTAACATAAACTCTTCATAATTATAACAAATCCTCGGCAAAAAACAGGTCTCAACAACAAATAACAGCTGCTTATTCGAACGAGGCCCGAGCCTCTCCAATTATTTTCAGAAAGACAGCAGCTATTTTTACTCGGCTGTGCTGCAGACGACTGTGTATCTGGCATTTACTTCAGCCTTTTTTTAATCTTCAGGAATAATGATGACTAACACTGTTTTTCACTGATGCAGGTCTGAAGCAGTCACCACTGCCCAATTAAAGCTAAAGCTGCTGATTTCTTGCCTCATTAGGCCGCCTCCTGTTCAGCGTGACACAGCTTTAGTCTGAAATCTCAATGTTTGTAAAGTTTTCACCAGAGGATTTTAATTAAAAGCACTTGTCTGGATCAATGGCAGATAATCAGTTTGTTTGGGTCTTTTTCAGGGTTTCAGACGCTAACTGACAGAGGAAGACTCTCACCGACAGAATTGGTGTTTACTGGCCTCTAGTGGTGAGACTCTGACTCACCGTTGTCATGGATACGAAAGTTAAAAAATTTATTATAAAATAAAATTATAAGCATTTATACACAAATAAATAAACAATGTATTAATTATAAAAATATTTATTATAAACAAACTTTATTATATCACTTAAAAGTAGCACTGAAAAATATGAATACATCAAATAAAATAACAATAAACTGCATAATATATGTAATTTAAAATTTTTATTTATACTAAATATATTGATTATAGCTTGCATTATACACTGTGCATAAGAGAAGGACTAACTAAAATAATATGTACACATTTGTATATATGTGTAGTATTATCTAAGATACTTACGGCTGAACGGGACAATCAGAGACGAGTAAAGGAAGTGCTTTTATATTTTTATTAAGTGCAGCACTTTGGAAACTGTAAAACTAAATAAAGTGGGTGGAACAGGACAAACTGAGGCCTGTTTCTCTAGTGAAGTTACAAAGTTTCTTTTACTGTCACTTCATGAAGGGCCCACTAAACATTTAACTTCTGTAAAATGTGTGTGTACTTTGTTGACGAGCAGTTTCAGTTAAACACTGAAGTTAAAGCTGAATAATTAAATATCTGACTTCAGACACGTTCTCAGTTAAATATGGAAATGTTGGACGATCAGTTGATGTTCGAACTTCAGACACCAGCTGTTTTCTTTGATCCGGTCTAAAGCTGATCCTGTGGAAAAGTGCTGACTCGTTCAACTTCACTAAAAACACTCCGACAGAAGAAGAAGGGTGCGTTCAAAGCCTTTCCTCATCTACTGTCCTCTCTGAACTTAAATACTGCGGTCAGATGTTTCAAACGAGCTAATGAGGCTGAAAATACCCCTCGTTATCTTTGATGAGCGCTGCCTGACCAATTAAAACCCCGGACCGACTGAAGTCCTGTCCAGGCACAGAGCCAGTCTAATGAGAGGAGCACTGTCGAGTTTTAGAGACACATATCCGTTTAAAACCGAGTGGCGTCAAGGAGAAGGTAAAAGTGACATAATGTCGTGCTCTGGCGGAAAGAGAAGAGCTGAAGATGTGGAGGTTCTCTTTAGGAGTCCATCAGAGGGACAGCTCAGGTCAAAGGTCAGAGAGAAGTCTGAAAAAGTGGATGAACCAGACGGATTTGAACAGGTTTTATCAGGTTTTAAGCAGGTTTGCAGGCTGATGCAGTCATCTATGACATCACAAAATGATCCTGGACAAAACCTCAGCAGCTCATTTGAGGAGCTCTGTGGATTACAAAGATCAGACTTGGAGATAAAGCAGAATATTGTTTTGTTTTTTTAAGTGTGTAGCTGCTGGAGAGAAAAGGAGTGTGAGAATATAAAAGGATATATACATTAATATAAAGAGCACAGAGTGAGCAGAGGGGTGTATGAAGGTGTTGAATAAAACCCCTCGACTGAAGCAGCTCTTTCTGCGACACGTTGTTTTCCAGCTGTGTGTGTGTGGCTCACAGAAGAGAACATGTTCTTTTAGGCTCTCAGAGATTCTTCAAAGCATTCAAACATGTCCGACACATCCATTAGAACAAGTAGAATGTGTGTGTGCTTCAATAACCTGAGCCAAAGAATGCTCTTCTGCAGGGTTTTGATGAAAAGTAAGGTTCTCACACAATGAACTGGATAATACGAAACATGTGTAAAATACAATAAAACTATAGAGAAAAGAGAGGCCACATGAAACAAACACTGCCACTTTAATGTTTAACGACGAGGAGATAACTGTCGTCCTGACGCTGAAGCTCTAAACTTCATCTGGTGTGATGTATGAAAAAGAAAATGGAGTATGATCTTAAATATATGCGCTGTAATCTCCTGAAATATAACAAGTGCTGGGCGTAATAAAAAAGTGTTGAGTCCATAAACTGTGTGAGCGGATTAAAGAAGAGTTTTTTGATGGATTATTGCTCGTCGAAAGTGAGGCAGAGCTTTTGTTGGTGGTTCTGCCTCAACACCTTCCTCTTCACCAGCTCCTGCTCGCAGCCCCTCTCGTCTCTGTATATCTGTCTCTCTCATGTTTAATCAGGCCTCAGCCCGAGCTCTGTGGGGAAACCTGAATTATTGATGCCCGGGCCATGAGGAGGAACAGCGGGGAACACAGACACAGGGACGTGGACTGGAGCCGAGAGCCGGGTTTAATGAGACGGATTTATCTCCAAATAAAGGACTACACTCAGGAGTCCAGCTGAGGCTCTCACTGAACAGAGCCTAGAACTGGAGCAACAAACAAATGGAAAGTTTCACCGTTAAACATTGTTTTTGTTTTCAAATAGGCATCTGATTGGACCACAATGGAAACACAATTTCCTCAAATGCTGAGGTTTGACCAGGAGAATATCCTCGTAATTTCTTGTCTGAGCCTTGTGTTTATGTTCAGCTCCAGTGTTTACTTTTACACTGCAGTAACATCTATGTTTCCCGCTCAGTCGGGCTGAGGTAATACCTGTGTTCAGGACAGATTTACTAAAGCAGAGTATTTAAGGCAGTTCCTGTGACCACACAAAAACAAAGGAAGGAGACAGAAAAGAGTCAAAAACTGAAGCCTGTTTTCTGTTAAAGCTAATGAAAATGAACTTTAACAGAACAATAAATGATTATCATCCATTTAGTCACTCGGTTGTGTGTCCCGGACAAATCCCGCCCTCGTCCCGCTGCAGGTTAACAGTTCTCATCTACTCTGTGTGCAGTACCAAAGAGTGTCACATGATGGCGCCTCCTTTGTTTGTAATGTGTGCCACAGGTGACGGTTGCCTCTGTAAACCCAGTAACAGAATGTTTGAGCTGTTTATTGTCTCCTGGGGCTCGTCCTTACTTCTCTGTCCAGTCTTAGACCATCCGTCCTGCACAATCACAAGTGAACACCTCCATCAGCGGAACTGCTCTAAACACAGGCTTTTGGTTTTTGGTGTGTCTCAGGCTGTAGGCTGACACACGTTTAATCCACTTTAATCAGGAAAAAGAGGTCTGATGGTGATTTCATTTTAATTTAGTTCATTAATGTCCTACACTCTGACTCTGAAACATTTAGTGTATTTTGTACATATAGAAGTCTACAGGGTCCCTTGATGAGCACACTGTGTTCCAGCAAGAACCCACTGAGTCTGTGTCTGAGTCTGTGACTGAGTCTGTGACTGAGTCTGTGACTGAGTCTGTGACTGAGTCTGAGTCTGAGTCTGAGTCTGAGTCTGTGTCTGAGTCTGTGTCTGAGTCTGAGTCTGAGTCTGTGACTGAGTCTGTGACTGAGTCTGTCTGAGTCTGAGTCTGAGTCAGAGTCAGAGTCAGAGTCAGAGTCTGAGTCTGTGACTGAGTCTGTGACTGAGTCTGTGACTGAGTCTGAGTCTGAGTCTGAGTCTGTGTCTGAGTCTGTGACTGAGTCTGAGTCTGTGTCTGAGTCTGTGACTGAGTCTGAGTCTGAGTCTGAGTCTGAGTCTGTGACTGAGTCTGTGACTGAGTCTGTGACTGAGTCTGTGACTGAGTCTGTGACCGTGACTGAGTCTGTGACTGAGTCTGTGACTGAGTCTGTGACTGAGTCTGTGTCTGAGTCTGTGACTGAGTCTGAGTCTGAGTCTGAGTCTGAGTCTGTGACTGAGTCTGTGACTGAGTCTGTGACTGAGTCTGTGACTGAGTCTGTGACCGTGACTGAGTCTGTGACTGAGTCTGTGACTGAGTCTGTGACTGAGTCTGTGTCTGAGTCTGTGTCTGAGTCTGAGTCTGTGACTGAGTCTGTGACTGAGTCTGTGACTGAGTCTGTGTCTGAGTCTGAGTCTGAGTCTGAGTCTGTGACTGAGTCTGTGACTGAGTCTGTGACTGAGTCTGTGTCTGAGTCTGTGTCTGAGTCTGTGACTGAGTCTGTGACTGAGTCTGTGTCTGAGTCTGTGACTGAGTCTGTGACTGAGTCTGTGACTGAGTCTGTGACTGAGTCTGTGTCTGAGTCTGTGTCTGAGTCTGTGTCTGAGTCTGTGACTGAGTCTGTGACTGAGTCTGTGACTGAGTCTGTGACTGAGTCTGTGTCTGAGTCTGTGTCTGAGTCTGAGTCTGTGACTGAGTCTGTGACTGAGTCTGTGACTGAGTCTGTGACTGAGTCTGTGACTGAGTCTGTGACTGAGTCTGTGTCTGTGTCTGAGTCTGTGACTGAGTCTGAGTCTGAGTCTGAGTCTGTGTCTGAGTCTGAGTCTGAGTCTGTGTCTGAGTCTGTGTCTGAGTCTGAGTCTGAGTCTGAGTCTGAGTCTGTGTCTGAGTCTGTGTCTGAGTCTGTGTCTGAGTCTGTGACTGAGTCTGAGTCTGTGTCTGTGTCTGTGTCTGAGTCTGTGACTGAGTCTGAGTCTGAGTCTGAGTCTGAGTCTGAGTCTGTGTCTGAGTCTGAGTCTGTGTCTGAGTCTGTGTCTGAGTCTGTGTCTGAGTCTGTGTCTGAGTCTGTGACTGAGTCTGTGTCTGAGTCTGTGTCTGAGTCTGTGTCTGTGACTGAGTCTGTGTCTGAGTCTGTGACTGAGTCTGTGACTGAGTCTGTGACTGAGTCTGAGTCTGTGTCTGAGTCTGTGTCTGAGTCTGTGTCTGAGTCTGTGACTGAGTCTGTGACTGAGTCTGTGACTGAGTCTGTGACTGAGTCTGAGTCTGTGTCTGAGTCTGTGTCTGAGTCTGTGTCTGAGTCTGTGACTGAGTCTGAGTCTGTGTCTGTGTCTGTGTCTGAGTCTGTGACTGAGTCTGAGTCTGAGTCTGAGTCTGAGTCTGAGTCTGTGTCTGAGTCTGTGTCTGAGTCTGTGTCTGAGTCTGTGTCTGAGTCTGAGTCTGTGTCTGAGTCTGTGACTGAGTCTGTGTCTGAGTCTGTGACTGAGTCTGTGTCTGAGTCTGAGTCTGTGTCTGTGTCTGAGTCTGAGTCTGTGTCTGAGTCTGTGTCTGAGTCTGAGTCTGAGTCTGAGTCAGGCGAGGACTCGGACTAAAGCAGGAGTAGTCAGTCAGTGGGAAAAAAGAAAAATGCTAGAGCAGAACTTAAAGAAAAAGGACAATTCCAAAGTGTGCCTTCATTCATTTGTCACATGTTGAAGACAGTATAACCTTTAAAAAGAGGAACCGATGAGTGACTCTAAGAACAAGGCACCTCTGTGTGACCCACTCGGACTCAAAGCTCAAAGCTGGATTCCTCAGAGCGACTCATTATCGAGCCCGGTCTAATTTAACTCTTCAGGTGTTTCTGACTGAAAACAGGTACAGGGCTTTAATGAGAGCCCTGTCTAACTGTGTTAGCTCTGTCTCTGGAGACGAGAGGCTTGTTAAAGCTGCAGTGGAGCCTGGAGACGTCCGTTTGTTTAAAGCCACAGAGTATATGGATTATTACAATAGCTTTATGTCCTCTTTTTGTGATGCACTTTGATGCTTTAACTTTGGAAATGGAACTAAAACCTGTAGAAGGGAATTTCCCCTCTTTGGGACCAATAAAGTCTCCTAAATAAAACACTTTCAATGAAACTAAAGTCTATTTTAGTCACTGATCCAACGTCAAACCCTATGAGTCTGGCCCAGTCCGAACAATGGCCCTTATCTGGACCGTAAACACTGTGGGAGTGTTTAATGTGAGCAGAGTCTGGGCCCAGAGGCCGGTGTTAAACAGCATCACTGTCAGAGTTCAGTCCTGATGCTGTGGAACACACGCCAAAACCAATGCATTCAGGTCCAGTGAGCTCCAGTCCGACCTCCTCACACTCAGGTCCAGCTGAAGACCAACTCCTGGCTCTGGCCTCAGAGCAGGACACAGACGCCAAAGAAGAAGGACAGAAGCTGCCGACGCTTCTTCTGGAAGTTTATTTTAAAAATGTAGACCAAAACTCTGACTAAAACCTGTTTAATTCAAACAAAAACTGTTTAATTCAATCTAAAAGCTGTTCAAATCCAACTAAAACTTTAGATTTCACTTAATTCAGAGGAAGGGCTGAGACAAAAATCTTCTCCTTTTTACAAGAAAGGTGCAGAATGTTTTAGCCAGTCTGTGCTGCTCTGCTCGTCCTCAAACGCTCTGCCAAAATAAAACCGCACATTTCCATATTGTGTTCATCTGCAATTTAATGTTTGCATAATTGTCTTCAGCTCTGGTGAAAACGGTTGGCTGCATAATCGTCTAGTTTAATGTCTGCCTGTGTTCTCAGAGTCAGAATGATTTATACAGCTTTAGTGGCGACTCTCTGGCTCTGAGGTGTTTATTATTATTATTATTATTATTATTCCAGGGTTTCAGACTTTGTCGATTGTTCCAAACCAAACGTCTGGTGTCAAAGCTCCAGTGGACCATGGTTTAGAAGCAAACATTTTGTCAGCTGTAAGATGTATTTTCAGTAATGGACTGAGCCTTTATGGGGATGTTAGTCTGAGACGCTCTATAAACACAACTCTGCTCCTTACTTCTGGGCTGAATGTGAAGTTAGCTCGGGTCCTTCCCTCAACACCTCTGCACATAACTCAGCTCCAGGTCGAGGCTCTTCCAGGTAAACTCCACAGACTTGTACTGTACTGTGTGGAGTGTCCACTGTTGTTAGTGTGACTCCTCTCAGATATTCTCTAACACTTGTCTATTTCTCGCTGAAGACACATGAACCGACTGAATTCTAAAGAAAGACCTCGGATACCCCGAGTTTCCGAGGACCAGACGAACCGGCTGAATTCTGTAGAAAGACCTCGAATACCCCGAGTTTCCGAGGACCAGACGAACCGGCTGAATTCTGTAGAAAGACCTCGGATACCCCGAGTTTCCGAGGACCAGACGAACCGGCTGAATTCTGTAGAAAGACCTCGGATACCCTGAGTTTCCGAGGACCAGACGAACCGGCTGAGTTCTGAAGAAAGACCTTGGATACCCCGAGTTTCCGAGGACCAGACGAACCGGCTGAATTCTGAAGAAAGACCTCGGATACCCTGAGTTTCCGAGGACCAGACGAACCGGCTGAATTCTGAAGAAAGACCTCGGATACCCCGAGTTTCCGAGGACCAGACGAACCGGCTGAATTCTGAAGAAAGACCTCGGATACCCTGTGTTTCCGAGGACCAGACGAACCGGCTGAATTCTGAAGAAAGACCTCGGATACCCTGAGTTTCCGAGGACCAGACGAACCGGCTGAATTCTGAAGAAAGACCTCGGATACCCTGAGTTTCCGAGGACCAGACGAACCGGCTGAGTTCTGAAGAAAGACCTTGGATACCCCGAGTTTCCGAGGACCAGACGAACCGGCTGAATTCTGAAGAAAGACCTCGGATACCCTGAGTTTCCGAGGACCAGACGAACCGGCTGAATTCTGAAGAAAGACCTCGGATACCCCGAGTTTCCGAGGACCAGACGAACCGGCTGAATTCTGAAGAAAGACCTCGGATACCCTGTGTTTCCGAGGACCAGACGAACCGGCTGAATTCTGAAGAAAGACCTCGGATACCCTGAGTTTCCGAGGACCAGACGAACCGGCTGAATTCTGAAGAAAGACCTCGGATACCCTGAGTTTCCGAGGACCAGACGAACCGGCTGAATTCTGAAGAAAGACCTCGGATACCCCGAGTTTCCGAGGACCAGACGAACCGGCTGAATTCTGTAGAAAGACCTCGGATACCCCGAGTTTCCGAGGACCAGACGAACCGGCTGAATTCTGTAGAAAGACCTCGGATACCCCGAGTTTCCGAGGACCAGACGAACCGGCTGAATTCTGAAGAAAGACCTCGGATACCCCGAGTTTCCGAGGACCAGACGAACCGGCTGAATTCTGTAGAAAGACCTCGGATACCCTGAGTTTCCGAGGACCAGACGAACCGGCTGAATTCTGAAGAAAAACTTCTGAAAACCACATGAACGCACCGTATATACAGCACTGACTTTTCTTTTACAGTTCTGGCCTTTTCCAGGAAAATTAAAGTGTATTTATTATCACAGCTCTTTCTCTGAGCACAGTTTCCTACAGAATATATCCTCCCTCGTCCTTATAATGAATGCACTCACACTTTTGTACATGTTCAAACCTGATGCAGCAGAGGCTTATTTACCAAACGCAGCCGGAGATTATTATTCTTTTTAAGGATGAGTCATTTATTTCTGAAAAATAACTTCCTCGAAACCAGGTCCTGACGTGACTCAGAGTGAGCTACAGCCAATCTGTGAGAAATGAAGTTCTTATTTTCACATTACCATCATAAAAGGTTGATAATGTGCTTTTGAAAAAGGTGCATTGAACATGTGATGATTTATGAGCCTTTTTATCGCGTCTGGAGGGACGGGACATAAAACCCGTGAGATATGCATTTAACACAATATAAACACATACGTTCAGGTGACAGTGGCATTAGTATTTTTTGTTTATTTGGGGGAAAATCTGGGTTTTATTAAATTAGAAAAGAAGTAGCGTCAGCCTCAACAATCGTCTAAAAATGATGTTTTTGAAGGTTATTTGAACGTGACCAGTGTCCATGTATCTTTTTAAAGTCATGTTCTGTTCTAATCCTGATTATTACCTCGACTGTGCGTTTGTGAACTCCTCTTTCTCTTCTCGGTCCGCCCAAAGCCCAGAGAGACGGATGATTACAGCAGAGAAAGTGTCTGAAGGACATTCTGGCTCGGTTCAGTAAAGGTCTCACTGCTGCCTTTTTATTTTTAATACTCAACCTTGTTTTTCCATCTTTCTCTTTGAGTATCTTTAATCAACACATGTTCAGTTCTTAGTATCTTTGATCAGACCAAATTCTGAAGAAAAATGTATTTTTATGTGTTCAAAATAAAATCCAACTAGAACATGTTCAAATCCATCTTAAACCTGTTCTAATCCATGAAAAACCCATTCAAATCCAACTAAAACCTTTCGACCCTCTTTCTAAAAGTCTGGACAGCTCAGTCTCAGATGATCGAGACAGAGTTAGAGGAACTACTCTCCTCATTTTGAATTCATTCCTGTTTGTTTCATGCGTGTCTTTCATATTTCTTTGGCCTCGGCTGCGTTTTGTCTGCTGTTAATTACCGTTGAACAAACCCATTGTTTTCATGAGTCGTCTTTGATTTCAGGCCCGAGATGAGCCGTGAGTCCGTCCTCTGTTGGATAATTAGACTCATAACCAGCCTCTGAGTAACTTTCAGTGTTTAATGTAAGATTAATGATGCACAGAGATGTTTCAGTTACTCTGAAATATTCACACATTAAAGTGCATCCTGAGCTCACACAGTCGTCGCAGAAGGAACCCTGCTGGTCTTTTACACGGGCTCTGTCACATGGCCATGGTGCAGTAATTGTGCTGTAAAAACACAGTGCGAGACTCTTTACTGAATCCACTTCTGGATGACATTAACAGATAAATCCAGAGGAAGCTAATGAGTCGGATCCATTTCTTCCTGAAGCCTGTGTGGTGCAGACACAATAAAAGTCCTCAGTCTGTGCTCCAGGAGCTAATTACACCTCTGCTGTTGATCTGCTCCGGGTCTGAGGCTCTCGGAAACACAAGAGTCGATACGAGAGAGGAGGGGGATCACTGACCTGCATCATCCTGAAGAAACAGATGTCCTGCTGTTGTGGAAATAGAAACTCGGACCTCCATATGAACCGGTCAGAACCCTCTCCATCGAACACAACTTGTATTAGGCTCAATAAGGCCTGACCACTCACGAAAAAGGTCCAGTTTTCTCTGATTGGTACAGTTTTGGTCCAGAGGCAGTTTATTCTACGTCGGCTGGTCCTGCCTCTGAATTCTGATCCGTGTCCATTTGTTCCTTCTTCTGTTGCTAATGTGAAGGAAAAGTCAGTTTGCATCCATCTCTTTTCACACGTCCGGGAGCAGGGATCCAGGGAATGTGCAGACCTCCCTCTTCCCAGACACCTCCTCCAGCAGCTCCGTTTACAGCTGAGACGGTCGAGCCTCAGCTGTTCTTCTGGAGGATGTGGCGGAGCGGGGAGCAGAGGCAGAGAGGTGAGGAACACCACAACAGAACCAGTCAATTCTTTCATCTATCATTAATACGACCCTGAGAGAGCCTCGGGGCTGGTCTCCCAAGACAACAGGTCCGAGGTGACGGGTCAGATGTTCCTGGATAACAGTAAAACAAATGACGTTGCCTGGACCGGCTCCAGACTGGAGGACTGGTCTTTGTCCACGGAGCATAGTTAACCTGAAATAAATCAGAAGAATAGTTTGTTTTCTTGTCGCCCTGTCTCAGTATTAAACCAGAAACTGTGTAAGTCCACAATTTACTATCCCATAAAAAACTTCTAATGCCATATTTCCAAAGCCACACACATGTTCAAACAGAGCTCTATCAGAAAGTTTCAGACATGTGGACTTAAATAAACCTGTACTTTCTCACAGATCCTCTCAGTCTGAGCAGCTTGTACCTGACTTTAATGTTCAGTCAGTGCTGTGTGTGTCCCATTGATCCACAAAGAGCAGCTCTTCAATGGCCCCACCACGCGGCGCTGGATCGATGTAGGCCTCACACAACGGCTCCTGAACACAGATCTACGAAGAACGCTGGCCTCTCAACGAAGACGCAGATCTACGAAGAACGCTGGCCTCTCAACGAAGACGCAGATCTACGAAGAACGCTGGCCTCTCAACGAAGACGCAGATCTACGAAGAACGCTGGCCTCTCAACGAAGACGCAGATCTACGAAGAACACTGGCCTCTCAACGAAGACGCAGATCTACGAAGAACACTGGCCTCTCAACGAAGACGCAGATCTACGAAGAACGCTGGCCTCTCAACGAAGACGCAGATCTACGAAGAACACTGGCCTCTCAACGAAGACGCAGATCTACGAAGAACACTGGCCTCTCAACGAAGACGCAGATCTACGAAGAACGCTGGCCTCTCAACGAAGACGCAGATCTACGAAGAACGCTGGCCTCTCAACGAAGACGCAGATCTACGAAGAACGCTGGCCTCTCAACGAAGACACTTCTGAAACACATCACAGCTCAGGACGATATAGTTGACAGATTACAGTTCAGGAGCTCCAGGTATCAAGGATGTTAGACCCTGTTATGGGTCAGTTACCTCTGGGTTTCTTTTTTTTTAATTATATTTATTTATTTTTTACCCAGTAACAAGTGTTGTTAGTCCAGTCTTAGACCAGGTCCAGACTCAGAGGTCAGTGTTTGAAGGAGACAGAGTTAGTCCGGTCTTAGACCGGGTCCAGACTCAGAGGTCAGTGTTTGAAGGAGACAGAGTTAGTCCAGTCTTAGACCAGGTCCAGACTCAGAGGTCAGTGTTTGAAGGAGACAGAGTTAGTCCAGTCTTAGACCGGGTCCAGACTCACGGAGGTCAGTGTTTAGTCCAGTCTTAGACCAGGTCCAGACTCAGAGGTCAGTGTTTGAAGGAGACAGAGTTAGTCCAGTCTTAGACCAGGTCCAGACTCATGGAGGTCAGTGTTTGAAAGAGACAGAGTTGGTCCGGTTTTAGACCAGGTCCAGACTCACGGAGGTCAGTGTTAGTCCAGTCTTAGACCAGGTCCAGACTCACGGAGGTCAGTGTTTGTTGAAGGAGACAGAGTTAGTCCAGTCTTAGACCAGGTCCGGACTCAGAGGTCAGTGTTTGTTGAAGGAGACAGAGTTAGTCCAGTCTTAGACCAGGTCCAGACTCATGGAGGTCAGTGTTTGAAAGAGACAGAGTTGGTCCGGTTTTAGACCAGGTCCAGACTCACGGAGGTCAGTGTTAGTCCAGTCTTAGATCAGGTCCAGACTCAGAGGTCAGTGTTTGTTGAAGGAAACAGAAATATAAACCAGCTGTGAACCAAGACAAGACGAGAGTAAAAAACGGTTTGAGACCATTAAAGACTAAGACCTTTATCCTACAGTATGTAAGTTGCGTAGGTTTTTTTCTCATCCGAACACAAAAAGACTATGGGGGTAAATTCCTGGATTAGTCCTTTGTGTTTCTGGAAACCCACTAAAGCCCTGCAGCACATTTAATCTGTGAACATATCCATTCACTGCAGGTTTTTACCGACGGAGCAGGACACATTTATCGCTACATTGAGCTCAAACAAAGAGGTCTCTGTGTGTGCGTTATTAATTTTAATGCAGCCGTTTATTGTTTCGGGGGATTATGAGACACAGTTAAATATTGTACACACTTCAACAGAGCCCTGTGGATAATTATTCACTCACAGCTTTTACCGAGCAGCACGAAACCCGCTGGAGTTAGCTCAGAGTCCAATCAAAACTCAGGCCACGTGGCCTCTGGGTAATGTAGGCTGTCTCACACATGTGGGCTGATTTTCAACACCTTCATGTTCCTAACGAACCTAACGAGGGCACGTGCCCCTGAGTTCGTTTCTGCCTCGCCTCTGCTCCTGGCTCAGTGTGGGGTTAATGGTTTGTTCCAGGTCTGTTGTGGGCGTCTCTGGTGCGTGTTCGGCGACTGTAGGGGGCTCGGCAGAAGAGAAGTCTAGCCCCCGCTGTTAATGCTGCTTAATTAGGGTTGATTTTAATTAGGAGGCATAAGGCCTGCATTCATCAAACACTGAGAAAATAAGAGCTGGTTACATGAGACGAATCATCAGGGAGCAGCACGCGGCACAACCAAACGTGAGCTAACAAGAGGCTTCGGGAGAAAACATATTTGTGATCAAATGCAGCGTGAGGTCAAAGGTTGTCCCGGTCACTGTGCTTTAAAACAAACATGTCGACTGTACATTTGTGTGGTGGCACCACTTTGTTTCATCAGTAAATATCTGAGCAGACCGAAGTAGTCTGACCAAACCTGACGGTGGCCCAGCAGCGACATCCACGTTTATGAAAAGTGTTGGAGAACATTTGAGGTGTCCTTTAGAGCCGAGGAGTCTCACGAGAGAAACAGACAGGCCTGAGATGTTTGGGATGACTTAGGCAGCAGAGGTTTATATACCAACAGTACGGGACCCGGTCTAACATGCTTCTGGAATAAAGAAGACTGTATAATCCTGTATCGTGTCAAGGTTCATGCCATGCTCTGGTGTTTAATGCTATCTCTCAGAGGATGTGCTGAACGGAAGGAATAGACAGGTTAAAGGTATTAAATCTAAAATCGAGATGCATTTGATTTACTCCTTTTCCATTCATTAGCGCCACCTCAGTTTAACTTTTTGAGATTAAATTAAAGTCAGAGATACAGAGTGATAGAAATCTGAGAAACCCATTTGGTCCAAACAAGTGAGTGGCTTTTCCTGCTCTCCATTCGTCCGCTCTCTGCCCGGTTTAATCTGTGAGCCTTTGTGTCTCTGCAGCTCCACAGATGCCCTCAGACATCCTCATCGATCACTTCCAAAAGTCTGGACGGTCATGAAAAAACCAGGTCTGATCCAGCGGGAGATTAAAATGACCCTGGCTCTGTCAGAGTGTTTTTAAAAATATAGACCTGTTCCAGACCCGTCCAACAGGCCACGGCTTCAGGAAATACACTGATACTGAGTACTCAGGGCGCCTGCTCAGACTTTGTGTTATTTTGAGTCTGTTTTATGGATCATAACATCCATGTTTTCTTTTAATCAAACCCATGTTTTTAAGTGTTTATCTCCCTCTGAAGTTAGACTTCCCCAGGACAACATCCCAGGAGACCCTTAAACAGGTGATTGAAATCCAGACGAGGGGCGGGAGCTGTCCTGAGGACGTCGGACTACAGGGGCGTTGTCCTGCTGCTTCAGGTAAACAGCCTGGTCTGACTTCTGCTAACTGTTGACGGAGAACAGCAGAAGTATCTCTCCGGCTGAAAACACACTGGAGTTAAAACAAAGAGACAGCACTTTTCCATTTGTGATCCATCATCGGGACAGAAATCCAAACATGATCCTGAGCTGAAGAAGGAAATGGCCCGGGACCGTCCTCCTGCGGCTGAATGATTCACAGAGAGCGTAAAACCAGAGAGAATTCATTATTCATGGGACAGTTCTCACAACAGAAGCATCGACACAGGCTCGTTTATAACAACAGAGACATTCATTATTCATGTAGCATTTTATTACCTTTGCATCCATCACATTTCAGCCGCCCTCGTTCTGAGCCTCCAATAACCTGCCTACGTTATGTAGCAGGATTATTAATGCTCAAACTGATTTTTCAAGTCATTTTGATGTGAAAACGTTTTTTTATGTTCAGCAGCATCTGCTGGTGAAATTTGAGATTGCAACTCCACGTTTACATTTTTCACACTTTTCTTGAGGAATGGACTTAAATATATTCACTTGACCTATTCTCACGTGGAAGTGGTTCAGTCTCAGGTGAATCTGTGAGACTCAGACTGATTTATTACAACAGCAGCAGAAAATGTGCAGTTTGTCAATTAAACATACAACTCTTCACTTCTACAGCTCATGGATTTATTGCACAAAGATCCTTGTAATAATCTACATTTTGTGGATTTTTCAGTTGAGTCTGTTCTCTCTTTGTTTCTCCAGCTCCGTCTCCTTTGTTCCGACCTCTGAGTCCTGAGTCCGTCTGCATTAGTTTCTTATAAACCATCCTGGTTTTTGTTCAGAACCGACAGCTGCTTCCTCTCTTTTACTCTCAGCTCCTTCTATTCTTTTATTCTCTCTGTATCTCCGTCTGCTCAGCCTTTCCCAGCAGAGAACTCCAGGTTTTCCACCAACTAAAACCTGTTCAAATCCAACTAAAACCTGTTCAAATCCAACTAAAACCTGTTTAAATCCAACTAAAACCTGTTTAAATCCAACTAAAACCTGTTTAAATCCAACTAAAACCTGTTTAAATCCAACTAAAACCTGTTCAAATCCAACTAAAACCTGTTTAAATCCAACTAAAACCTGTTTAAATCCAACTAAAACCTGTTCAAATCCAACTAAAACCTGTTCAAATCCAACTAAAACCTGTTCAAATCCAACTAAAACCTGGTCAAATCCAACTAAAACCTGGTCAAATCCAACTAAAACCTGTTTAAATCCAACTAAAACCTGTTAAATCCAACTAAAACCTGGTCAAATCCAACTAAAACCTGGTCAAATCCAACTAAAACCTGGTCAAATCCAACTAAAACCTGGTCAAATCCAACTAAAACTGTTCAAATCCAACTAAAACCTGTTTAAAGCCAACTAAAACTGTTTAAATCCAACTAAAACCTGTTCAATTCCAACTTAAACCTGTACTTGACCCTTACTAAAAGTGAGACTATCGGCTCTTTGGAAACTTTCCTCTCATCAAATGTGGCTCTCTTTGTAAAAAGTTTGGACAGCCCTGGGCTGAGAGAAGAAAGTGGAGAGTCTCTTTTAATTTAAAGTGAGTAAAAGGGAATTCCTCAGACTCATCTAAAGCTGCCAGAGTCTAATATGAGAGTGTAGTGCTCCTCCGCAGATATTAACTCTCCGAGCTGATTCTGTTTTAATAAAGTCAGATCCTTTCCGTGTTGACCAGTGAGACTCACATCGGAATATCTCCACAGCCCTGTTCAACCAAAGTCTGTGTGAAAGACAGTCCTGTCACAGTCAATGTTCAGGGAGATCTTTGACCAAACCATTGTTCTCATCAAGCATCAAAGTCAACATCAGATTCCTCAGGTTCCTCAGCTTTGTCAGCTTCGTCAGCTTCGTCAGGTTCATCAGGTTCGTCAAGTTCGCCAGGTTCATCCGCTTTATCAGCTTCGTCAGCTTAGTCAGCTTCGTCAGCTTCGTCAGGTTCGTCAGCTTGGTCAGCTTCGTCAGGTTCATCCGCTTCGTCAAGTTCGTCAAGTTTGTCAGGTTCATCCGCTTCGTCAGGTTCATCCGCTTCGCTAGCTTTGTTAGCCGTCAACCGTCAGGTTCGTCAACCGTCCAGGTTCATCAACCGTCAGGTTCATCAACTTCGTCAGCTTGGTCAGGTTCGTCAGCTTTGTCAGCTTCGTCAGGTTCGTCAGCTTGGTCAGCTTCGTCAGGTTCATCCGCTTCGTCAAGTTCGTCAAGTTTGTCAGGTTCATCCGCTTCGTCAGGTTCATCCGCTTTGCTAGCTTTGTTAGCTTCGTCAGCTTCGTCAGCTTCGTCAGGTTCATCAGCTTCGTCAGGTTCATCAACTTCGTCAGCTTGGTCAGGTTCGTCAGCCGTCAGCTTCGTCAGCTTCGTCAGGTTCGTCAACTTCGTCAGGTTTGTCAGGTTTGTCAGGTTCGTCAGGTTCGTGAGCTTCGTCAGGTTCGTCAGCTTCGTCAGCTTCGTCAGGTTCATCCGCTTCGTCAAGTTCGTCAAGTTCGTCAGGTTCATCAGCTTCGTCAGGTTCATCAGGTTCGTCAGCTTTGTCAGCTTCGTCAGGTTCGTCCAGCTTCGTCAGGTTCGTCAGCTTCGTCAGGTTCGTCAGGTTCGTCAGCTTCGTCAGCTTCGTCAGGTTCGTCAGGTTCGTCAGCTTCGTCAGGTTTGTCAGCTTCGTCAGGTTCGTCAGGTTCGTCAGCTTCGTCAGGTTCATCAGGTTCGTCAGGTTCGTCAGCTTCGTCAGGTTCGTCAGCTTCGTCAGGTTCGTCAGGTTCGTCAGGTTCATCAGGTTCGTCAGGTTCGTCAGCTTCGTCAGGTTCGTCAGCTTCGTCAGCTTCATCAGGTTCGTCAGCTTCGTCAGGTTCATCAGGTTTGTCAGGTTCATCAGGTTCATCAGCTTCGTCAGGTTCGTCAGGTTCGTCAGCTTCATCAGGTTCGTCAGCTTCGTCAGGTTCATCAGGTTTGTCAGGTTCATCAGGTTCATCAGCTTCGTCAGGTTCCTCAGCTTCGTCAGGTTCGTCAGGTTCGTCAGCTTCGTCAGCTTCGTCAGCTTCGTCAGGTTCGTCAGGTTCGTCCAGCTTCATCAAGAGATAAACAGTGGTTTGTTCAAAGACGGTCAAAGTCTGATACGAACATACTCTAATGAGGCGTCAAATGGAGAGAAAACTGGAAACAGAGGAAGGTTACAGGAGTGAAGGTCAGGTTAGATTTCTTAGATGTGAGTGATACTGTGTCACGTCTTATTAAGAGACACTCCCATTGGTTGTTGGTCTACATTGAGTGTGTTTACCTGTTCCTGATTTTCCCGGTTTTGAGCCTTTTAACGGTTCACTGACAATATTTAGGATCTAATGTTTACATGACATTTAGAGAAAAACAGTTATTAATGTCACTTACAGGATGAACAAGAGTATCCTGATCACAAGAGTTTTAAAGTTTTTATAAAGTTTTTTTTTTTTGCAGGCGTTCTGAGAGGATCACCTGAGGATGTAGTTTTGGAGTTTGGCACTGGCTCCAGGTTTAACAATTACAAAAAACTGAAAACAAGACCAATACAAATCCCTCCAGCCCTCACAAAGATAAAACTCCACAAAAAAAAGGCTATTTCTAATTTCCTCTATTTGCATTTCCGCCCTGTCGTGTTTGTTTAATAAAATCCCATCAGGATTAAATTTGTGCCTGGATAATGGGAAAAGTTGTCTTCCGACAAGACTCAGTGTGTTATTTTAATATTGATGCAAATACAGCTTTTGATTTCCATCTCGTCGGCTGCTTCTGAAAATCGTGCATAATGTCTGTGATTTGCTCGAAGGTGACGGCTGTGTTTTATTGGAGCCCTTCATTATGCCATTACTGCGTCACAGACTTCCTGAAGCTGCTGATTACATTTCAGATTCAGTTAGAGCTTTGGAATATTGTTAGTACGAGCAATAAGAGATGAGGCAGTTCTGCAGTGAGCTCCGTCAAAGTCCTGCAGATCCACAGCTTCTCAGTTAATGGCCATTATTTTCAAAACAAAGAATTCATCTGCTTTCTGTGGATTTGGGACTGAAACTGATTCTTCTCATGAAGACGTGTCTAAAGTCGGCCCTGGAGCCAATAATGGCATCCGGAATCCGCTCCAACTAAAACCTGTTCAAATCCAACTAAAACCTGTTCAAATCCATCTAAAACCTGTTCAAATCCATCTAAAACCTGTTCAAATCCAACTTACACCTGTTCAAATCCAACTTACACCTGTTCAAATCCATCTAAAACCTGTTCAAATCCAACTAGAACTTGTTTAAATCCAACTAAGACCTGTTCAAATCCAACTAAAACTTGTTCAAATCCAACTAAAACCTGTTTAAATCCATCTAAAACCTGTTTAAATCCATCTAAAACTTGTTTAAATCCATCTAAAACCTGTTCAAATCCATCTGAGACTTGTTCAAATCCAACTGAGACCTGTTCAAATCCAGCTGAGACCTGTTCAAATCCAGCTCAGACCTGTTCAAATCCATCTGAGACCTGTTCAAATCCATCTGAGACCTGTTAAAAATCCAACTGAGACCTGTTCAAATCCAACTGAGACCTGTTCAAATCCAGCTGAGACCTGTTCAAATCCAGCTGAGACCTGTCCAAATCCATCTGAGACCTGTTCAAATCCAACTAAAACCTGTGCAAATCCATTTTAAACCTATTCAAATCTATTTAAACATGTTCAAACCCAACTTGAACCTGTTCAAATCCTTCTAAAACCTAATCAAATCCATCTAAAACCTGTTCAAATCCATCTGAAACCTATTCAAATCCATCTAAAACTTGTTCAAATCCATCTAAAACCTATTCAAATCCAAATAAAACCTGTTCAAATCCATCTAAAACCCCTTCAAACCTGGTCCGGGCTGAGACTAAAGAGCAGCTGTTTGGTCTGAACCACGTCCTGGAGCTTTCACCTGAACATTTGGTTCAAACAAAAAGAAAAGTCTGAACCAAACAGTGCAGCTGTGGAAGCTCCCTAACATTCACAAACATTATTCTGGATTTTTAAACATTTATTAGTTCAAATACTGCTCTAACATGGTGAGAGACAGATCTTCTGTGGTGGTTCAAAAGTTTGAGACCGTCTGGTCCATTCCAACTGCGTCCCGGTGCCGACAGTGTGCACATAACAAAGACCTGCTGCTCTATTTTAAAAACCTGCTGAACAGAAATAACCTCCTTTTTCAGGAAATATTGGGCTCATTCTGGCTTGGTATGGGACGAGTGGAGAGCCATTATCATAAGCCAGTCTCAGAGCGTGTTTCCTGAGCGCAGCAGAGGCAGGTTTATTCTCTTCATGCTCCAGGTTCAGGACAAAGGCCAAAAGACAGAAAAGACTTTGAAAACCCAGAGAGAAAGTTGTGGCAGGGAGACAGGGTTTTCTGCTGACAAAGATAACCTCAAAAACATGGCTTTTGGAAACTTTACAGAGAGGAGACAGGAGAGGATTCTGGGAGATTGTGGTCTGAGTGAACATTAAAGGCTTTATTTGTGAAAGTAGAGGCAGTGCTGAGGTCTGCAAGTTTTCAGCTTTTTGAACATAAAGCAAAGAAAATACAAAGGGATAGAGATAGAAAAGTATAAATGAAATATTTTACCACCACTAATGTAAGTTTAAATATATTGTCTTGTACCCATAGACTCGACCTCCCCAGACACTTCCTCCAGGTCCTCCGCGGGACACAGAAGTGTTCCCTCGGAGTCTCAGAGCGTGGCTTCTGCAGCTGACTCAGCGTTTGAACGAGCGGGAAGCACTGACCATAAAACTGTTCACATTTACAGAGCTGTCCGTTCTGTTGGTTATCGTCAAATAAAACAGCGCTTGGCCTTTAATGCATGAATAATCCGAGTTTATTACTGCAGAAGGCTCGTGTTAAGTCCACACGGCTGCGGCTCCAAAATGGATCGTAAAAAAGACTGTCTCCTCTATAAACGGTCTTTATGGAAACATTTAGACAGTTCACAGTAACAGCAGAGGTACAAGAGGCTGTGGAAGACAATGACAACAACAAATGGAGTAATTATGCTGATGATATATTAAATGATAAATTATAATAATGCTTGAAATGCCGTGTGTGCAGTTAAGAGGCAGTGTTGGTCGGACGTTAATAAATGCTGCTCTTCTTCATGTTCACATTTGGGTTTTAGGCCCATGATAAATCTGTTCCAACCAGAATTTAGTTCTGAAATTTCATTAAATCATTAGACTATCATCCAAACAAGACTGTATTTTAGAATTCTCCAGTGGCTAGTGTTGAAGCTAAAGTGGAGTTCAACCTAAAATTCAAAATAATGTTCAGAGCGACAGATGAGCAGCTGTTTTCTTTGATGGAGGACCTCAGATTCTGAACACATTTAGAACCACGTTATACTTTACCAAAGATAAGCTCAGACCCCCAGCCCCATACTTCCTGCTGAGCCACGAGCAGCAGCTAGCTTCCTCTGCCTCCTCAGCAGTTCTTCCGTCGTGCTCCGATGGCCAGCTCCTGAGCCCACTTCCACGAGGCTTTCCAGGACGCGGCCACCAACTCTGAGCACTTTTACCGTTTCCGCTCATGAGCAGCCTCCAGGCCCTCCTCTCATGGGACCGTTCCACCAAAAAGACCATCTCGTAGTCATGACCGTGACTATAGGAAAGATTATTAAGACCTGTTTTTATCTGCATCTCTAGTAGTGATGCTACACAATCACAAAACACTATTTACTGTTAAATTTAGAATATTAGCCAGGGACCTTCTTTTGTTGTGTGAGCAAGTTCTAAGCCGATAAATAACAGCTCTCTATTTGGAGAATTCACACCAATGAAAATGAAATATTTTGTCATTTTCTCCCAAAATGACCTCCATAAATTCTCCATTAGGGATTTTCCGGCCCATTTTAGGACCAAATGTGTTTCCAGATCCTGTGGGACTAATCTGTACAGAGTGAAAATGGCCGCTGCAGAGCAGAGTCATTATTACAGCACTGATGTAGATGGTTACAGAGTCACAGAGGCCCACACGGAGCAGATGGTCTAATGACAAAACCCCAAAAGACAGCAAACCTAACTCCACAAATACACGTTTAAGCATTTTCACAGCTCCAAAAAGCTGATGTAAAAGAATGCTCTGTTACATGGGACTGAAGCCAGTATTGGTGTCATAAATCCCCACAAATATCAGAAAAGGAGCGTAAAAGTGGGCCATTTTCTGTGGAGCACTCTGACAGTGCAGTGTTTGTAGAGACTGACGCTGAGTGGACTGTCTCCGTCTAAAAAGCCCAGAGCAGCCATTGTTTCTGTGGCTCTGACATGGATCTCTGCAGTGGGACATGCTGCTCTGAATACTGATGGGACGCTCATTAAAACTACACACAGAGGGAAGGAGACGGGCAGCAGCACAGGAGGAGACGCAGAGTTAAAGAGTTTTGAGTGAGGACCATAGCACAGCAGCAGGACCTGTCTCTGGAGCCATCGTCGAGAGATCCAGCTTCAGGGGTCTCTCAGTTACTGTTCGAATGAAGACTTCCCCCTTCCCAGCTTATCCCGAGGCATTCCCAGTCCCAGATATATAGTCTCTCCAGCGTGTCCCAGGTGTGCCTCAGACACTGTCCTGGTGGGACACCCCCAGAGCACGTCCACACTTTATCTTTACCTCGAGTGGCTCCAGAAGGCATCCTGCAGGTCCCAGGACAGTCTCCACAGAACAGACGTGTGAACATGGTCATGTGGCTGGTGCTGTTAGCGGAGTGCACAGAGGTCAGGACTCATGTTCTCTGCAGCTGTTTGTACTTTCTTTATATTTCCAGAAATCGTTTTTATTTCTGTTCAAACACAAACACTATGTAACAGGAATACTACATTTTATATTTAAATAAACTGAAACCTAAATAGAGACATTATTTTGTTGTTTATTTGAATACTTAAATACTTTTGTCTTAATATCTTGTAAAATCAGCTGATCACAAATGTTGTTAATTTGTCTGAATTTCTTTTGTAAATGGTGAAAGTTTGTACTATGGAAGTTCTGTGTTGGAGAGAAAAGATGTTTAGACAGAGCTGAAGTAAAGGCGACAGGAGCAGCTCATTAAATAAACGCTGTTCCTGTCAGAGAGAGAAAGGGAAGTGCTTAGAGACAGAAGGAAGGCACCAGAGGAACTAAAGGTCAACCAACACAACGAGTCCCGTCAGATCCAGGCCAGAGTCAAGTGTTGGGGCCTCCGACTGACACCAGCAGAAAGCCCAGAGTTTTCATTCACAGTGTCATTTCTCCGACTGAAAAGTGTGGTCAATGCAGAGGTGGTTAGAAAAGACCTGCCCCTGAAGTGAAAATAAGACTCTGGAGTGATACTCAGACTCTCTCCGGCAGCTGGTCCCAGACTCAGAGTCATGGCTGTGAAAACTCCATTGTACAGGACTTCAAGTCATGGAAATGAACTTTATTTAATGACGAGTTAGCCTACTGAGTCTACTTTGTGATGTCTCCAGTGAACGTGACGACAGCTCCTCCTCAAACGGCTTTAGCTCAAGAGTCGTCAGAACGCTTGCTAAATCAGAACCCAGCGTTCAGGACCAGCTGAAGCCTCGCGGTTAATTTGTGTCGTTAAAAACGTAACTTAAGACCAAATAAAGCAGAAACATTAACACTCACTGATTAATCCGTTTTTCCTCGATATTTCTACAGTCAGTTTAATTCTAGGTGTGTGTCCAGATAAAGAAAAGGTAAAGCAAAGGAGTTTTCAGGCTTGTTGGAATTTAAAAAATATATATTTTTATCGAAAATGATGTGCTGTCATTAGTTTTTAAACTGCTACTGCAAAAGAGTAACTTCATATGTTGTATGTTCCTCAAGTGTTTTGTGAGTTTTGTGTTTCTGTCTCTAGAATACGTCTGAACACAGCTCAACGTTCAACGTGGAGGCCATTAGAGCTGTGTGTGAACGAGCGCAGGGACAAAAGCACTGGGCTGGCAGAGTAAGAAAAGGCTATGAAAAGTGTATATTTGAATTCACAGAAAAGAAGTGACAGTCTCATTGTTCATGTTGAAACAGTTATTGAACGTACAGCCAGTCAGAATAATAAACATGACCATAAATATCAGCGCCAGGAAAATACCGGAAATCATGCAAATATAACACTTTATTTCAGTTTGTCCACTTTGTATATACTCTTCATAATTACAGCATCAATTGCACAGTCCCCGACCGATGACACAAAACCCCGCCTCCATCCCGCCCCCCGTCCCGCCCCCCGTCCCTCCCCCCTGTCCCGACGCAGGAGAACAGTTTCCACCGAGAGATACGGCAGCGTTTTACATTTGGACATGTTTTCCTTTACACAACAGGTACAACAAGTCAAGAACAAGACTTTAGTCCTAGTGTTTCAACTGCTCTTGAGTTTAAGTGCCGAGGTCAAAGTCAGAACACGTGAATGATTCTGAGTTTTAGTGTCGTGACGGCTCACTCAGGTCAAAGTCAGAACACGTGAATGATTCTGAGTTTAAGTGTCGTGACGGCTCACTCAGGTCAAAAAAAACACGTGAATGATTCTGAGTTTCAGTGTCGTGACGGCTCACTCAGGTCAAAAAAAACACGTGAATGATTCTGAGTTTCAGTGTCGTGACGGCTCACTCAGGTAAAAAAAAACATGTAAATGATTCTGAGTTTCAGTGTCGTGACGGCTCACTCAGGTCAAAGTCAGAATACGTGAATGATTCTGAGTTTCAGTGTCATGACGGCTCACTCAGGTCAAAAAAAACACGTGAATGATTCTGAGTTTCAGTGTCGTGACGGCTCACTCAGGTCAAAAACACGTGAATGATTCTGAAGACATGTTACATTGATCTGGTTCTGATTGGGTTCGTTAAGCGTCCTGGTTTTGTCTTTGTGCACATAAATACAATACCCTTCAACAAGACTGAACAATCCAGTCTCCAGGTCCAGATAAAGTTGGTTCTGAGCAAACTGAGCATGTGCAGACCATTATTAACAAAGATATCTCACATAACTATTCAACTTCAACGCAGCTCGTGTCCCTCGACGACAACTACAGAGGACATTATTCTTGTCTGTGTTGTGACAGTGACGACTCACTCAAAGTCAGAACAGCTTTATTTGGAGATTTAAAGAACAGTGATGATGAATAACCATGTCCTAACAGTGTGTCCTGAATATAACCCTAACCAGAATAAGGCTAAAACTTTTCAGGTAATGGTCACTTTTCACTTTCTGTTTTTTGGTTTGCCGTCTGCTGGATTTCATGTGAATGCAGAAAAACTCTTGTAAAATGAAAGAGCCACTAAAACCCAGATAAAGCTTTTATGTTCGACGTTTCAAAAGCTGAGAAACATTCCCACTGTGCCGTATCACGCGGTGGAAACGGAGCCGTAAAGCGTCGCTGTCCCTCTTTTCGTAAAACCAACAAACAGAGATAGAACCGGCTCGGTATAAAAACAGTCATTGGTTCCTACAGTTTTTTGTCTTGGATTTTTGTACAAAATTCACAGATAATTTAACAGTTATCCTTCTGACTTTAGTTTATACACTGGCTTCACATTCAGACGACCAAACGGCTGAAAAACACCACAGAAAGAAAAGAATTCAGGCTGCGTTTACACTGCAAATGAAAAGTGGAACAGATTATATTTAATATATTCAAATAAAGAGACGTAACCTGATCTAAATCTGAGCTGACCACTTCAGAGGCCAGTGTGAACGCTGCCGTAGAGAATATTTGTGTTTAGTCCCAGGGTGTGTCACAGTTGTGTCCTTGGTTTGTGAAGAAATAACAGAAATAAGAGAATGACAGGCAGCACTCTTCGTTACCACTTATTCATTTGTTTCTTTTCTGTATTTTCATTAATAATTGTGCCTTGGTTTCCCTTCGTTCTGTCTCTTTTCAAAACCATCTCAGCTCAAAAGCGTCAGGAATAGCTTTGCTGCTGAAGGTTTTGTGAAACGTTGAGAGCGTTAACACAAGTGTTTTTATGAATGACTGGACTTTACGCTGTTACTCTCCAGACATTACAGTGTCTTTCTTCAGACTTCACAGCTTTGAGCTTATTCTTAACCAACAAACTGCTACTGTTTTGTCCATGAGTTAAAAAAAACACCCTCCTGGATTCTTCTCTTGTCTTTATGAAGTCCTTGAGGTTAGAACATCCATCTTTCTTTTGGATTTTGCCTGAAAGCAGTTTATCATTATTGATTTAAGAAAAGTGACTTAGTGTTCATGTCACGTTTGTCTAAAGCTGTTTAAATGAGAGCTAATACAAGTGTATTAATCTACGGACAGAGGTTCTTTCTTCAAACGCCACAGCCTTGAACCTACTGTAGTTGTTCTTACTGTTTTAATTCAGTCTTATGCCATTAATATTCCATTTCTCAAACTCAGTTTTATCTTTTAATGGTATGAGGATTTATTTACATACTTTTATCTCTTCATTGCCGGATTGTTTTTAATAAATCTTCTGTCAAACCTCTGCAAACTGTTCTGAACTCAGCTGCTCGGCTTTTACCTAAAACAAAGAGACGTTAGTGTTATCGGCTCTGAATGCACTGATTACTTTGAAAGCCCTGCGTGGCTTGGCTTCCAGCTACATTTCAGAGACTTTAACTCCTTACATCCCGCTTTAAAAAAGGTCTGTTGCTGGTTGAAGAAAAAAACGTTAGCACGACGGATCTCTAAATGTTAATAAATCTTCAGCTGAGGACTTTAATAAATGTACGACTTCAGATTAGTGCTTCAGGTTTAGAGTCTGTCATCAACAGCCTTTCCTCAGAGACAAACCATTGTTGACCTTTACTGTAAATGTAACAATGAAAAGGAGAAACAAAACATTATCCTTTGGTCCTAGGATAGAAAATGTTAAAATATCCTGTGAATAAGCCTTCGTGAACAGACCAAACCCACTCTCAGAGTCTGAGCTGTTTAATTATCCTCTCCAGTTTCATCCTGAACTCCAGCAGACGACACGAGAGGCTCCAAAAGAACAAACGATCACTTCACAGAGACTATTGTCGGACGCTAATTGAGACGATGGAGATAAGTCGTGAGACTCGGCTTTGGACCGGACTCGTGGGTCACGTGGGACCGTTGTCGTGGAAACGAGGAGATCTAGGTCAATAGTGTTTGATAAGACTTTGTTTGGAGTAAAACTGAGGTGTTCTCACAGTTCAGAGTTAAAACTGTTGAGAGTGTAATAAAGACCACTCTGATCAAGAACAAAGCTTTAGGAGACCGAGACAAAGTCCAGACTAAGACCTGAGTCTCAACCTGTCCAAGTCCAGTCTCAGACCAGTGACATAGAAATGATCTCGACTGGTTTTCATCCGTTCACAAGAATATCTGGACTAATAAACTGTGGACTTGGTCTTAAAATGGACAGAAACCAAGGGCTTGACATTCCTGGTTTTACTCCTTAGTCAGTCTTGTCTCAAGACCAACCAAGACAACAACTACTTTTTAAGTCTTTTCTTGACTTGTTCTGACTCTGTCTCCTTCAAACACTGACCTCTGAGTCTGGACCTGGTCTAAGACTGGACTAACTCTGTCTCCTTCAAACACTGACCTCTGAGTCTGGACCTGGTCTAAGACTGGACTAACTCTGTCTCCTTCAAACACTGACCTCTGAGTCTGGACCTGGTCTAAGACTGGACTAACTCTGTCTCCTTCAAACACTGACCTCTGAGTCTGGACCTGGTCTAAGACTGGACTAACACTGTCTCCTTCAAACACTGACCTCTGAGTCTGGACCTGGTCTAAGACTGGACTAACTCTGTCTCCTTCAAACACTGACCTCTGAGTCTGGACCTGGTCTAAGACTGGACTAACTCTGTCTCCTTCAAACACTGACCTCTGAGTCTGGACCTGGTCTAAGACTGGACTAACTCTGTCTCCTTCAAACACTGACCTCTGAGTCTGGACCTGGTCTAAGACTGGACTAACACTGTCTCCTTCAAACACTGACCTCTGAGTCTGGACCTGGTCTAAGACTGGACTAACACTGTCTCCTTCAAACACTGACCTCTGAGTCTGGACCTGGTCTAAGACTGGACTAACACTGACCTCCCTGAGTCTGGACCTGGTCTAAGACTGGACTAACACTGACCTCTGTGAGTCTGGACCTGGTCTAAGACTGGACTAACTCTGTCTCCTTCAAACACTGACCTCCGTGAGTCTGGACCTGGTCTAAGACTGGACTAACTCTGTCTCCTTCAAACACTGACCTCCGTGAGTCTGGACCTGGTCTAAGTCTGGACTAACTCTGTCTCCTTCAAACACTGACCTCTGAGTCTGGACCTGGTCTAAGACTGGACTAACTCTGTCTCCTTCAAACACTGACCTCTGAGTCTGGACCTGGTCTAAGACTGGACTAACTCTGTGTCCTTCAAACACAGACCTCTGAGTCTGGACCTGGTCTAAGACTGGACTAACACTGACCTCCGTGAGTCTGGACCTGGTCTAAGACTGGACTAACACTGACCTCCCTGAGTCTGGACCTGGTCTAAGACTGGACTAACTCTGTCTCCTTCAAACACTGACCTCTGAGTCTGGACCCGGTCTAAGACTGGACTAACACTGACCTCCCTGAGTCTGGACCTGGTCTAAGACTGGACTAACTCTGTCTCCTTCAAACACTGACCTCTGAGTCTGGACCTGGTCTAAGACTGGACTAACTCTGTCTCCTTCAAACACTGACCTCCGTGAGTCTGGACCTGGTCTAAGACTGGACCTGGTCTAAGTCTGGACTATCACTGACCTCAGTGAGTCTGGACCTGGTCTAAGACTGGACCTGGTCTAAGTCTGGACCTGGTCTGAGTCTGGACCTGGTCTGAGTCTGGACCTGGTCTAAGACTGGACCTGGTCTAAGACTGGACCTGGTCTGAGTCTGGACCTGGTCTGAGTCTGGACCTGGTCTAAGACTGGACCTGGTCTAAGACTGGACCTGGTCTGAGTCTGGACCTGGTCTGAGTCTGGACCTGGTCTAAGACTGGACTAACTCTGTCTCCTTCAAACACTGACCTCTGAGTCGGGACCTGGTCTAAGTCTGGACCTGGTCTAAGTCTGGACCTGGTCTGAGTCTGGACCTGGTCTGAGTCTGGACCTGGTCTAAGACTGGACCTGGTCTAAGTCTGGACCTGGTCTGAGTCTGGACCTGGTCTAAGTCTGGACCTGGTCTGAGTCTGGACCTGGTCTGAGTCTGGACCTGGTCTAAGACCGGACTAACTGAATAGTCTTAAGTCTTCACAGATGTTTGTTTTCTGAATCAGAGACAGGTGTTTGAAGGTCTGATGATTGAACATTTCATCCCGTCTTTGTTTTGTCGATTTAATAGTTCCCACTTTTCTTTTACTTCAACGTTAAAAACTTAAGCTGCTGTGACATTTTCATACAAATCGATGTGTGAGCTCCGGGAACACAAAGGTTAGGACAGCAATTCTTTTCAACTTTGATTTTCTGTGTCGGGAAAAAGATAAGTAACAACAGCATTTAAGAAGTCTGAAGAAGTCAAAGAGTCAAACATCTTGAATGTTCAGCGTCCAACAACACAAACCTGCTGCAGACCCACACTCAAGACAAATGTTCGGGACCAGCTGAGCTCTGGCAGGACTTAAACCTACTGCTAGAGCCACAGGAGCCGGAGACTAACACCAGCCTTAAAAACATTTCCCATGGACGATGTTTTACGAGTTGTCTTTTTTTAAACATTGACATGATCCTGTTCCTATCACGGGACTGACCGGAATCCCGGCTGATCGTCTCCAGTCCTCACACAGATTCCTGATGCAATTACAATCTGTGCTGCTTTGAGAAAAACGCACAGGCGCCTCCAGACTGAACGGCAGATTAATTAAAAAAGCTTCAGATACCGGGCCTCAGCTGTTGTTCCCTCGAGCGGCTCAAACACACGGCGTTGGGAAAAGCTACCTGATCTCATGTCGCGTCCACACTCGCTCAAAGCAGGACTCTGAGGCGTGACAGGTTATCTCAAAGCAAATGGGAAGTCTTTACACGCATGAAGACCGCCGCAAACCCAGTCTTACACATGAAACTCGGAGGATAAGACTAATTCAGACGGTTTTTATCTCCCTAAAGGACACTCTCTCCTTGGGTTGAAGTTTTTCTTTTGAAACCTTGAGAAACAGCTCTTGAAAAAAGGGCAGCGATGACAAGGGCTTCACTGAGAAAGGCCTGTTATCAAGTCTGAAAAGTGGCTCTTTGTTTGTAAGAGCGAAGGATACAAAAGGGCAAGAGCATTAAAATACAGAAAAACAGTTTTTCTGATGGATTTCTAAAGCTTTTGTTAGATTTAATTAGGTTTTATTGGATTTGACAGGTTGTAGGTAGAACTCAAACAGGTTAGACTTTTACAGGTTTTGGTTGGAACCTGTTACAGTTGGATTTCAACTGGTTTTAGATGATCTTGAAGTGGTTTTGGATGAATTTAAGCATGTTTGAGTTGGATTTAGGGGCGCTTCATTACAAACATGATGCTAATGGGTGTCAGCGATTAGCACTAATATGTATTCCACAGTAACTGGAACAAACAGAAGGTCTTTTACACTGATCTAATGGTCCTCCAGACACTCTGTGGGTTTGGAGAACCACTGTGAGCAGTGCTGGAGACAGATCTGAGGGAAACCATGGCACCATGAGCGAGAACAACACATTCAGAGTTATAATAGACACTTCTGATAACAGCAGTAAAGTAACAGCAGTTAAACAAACAATGCATACAATAAAAGAAAAGCAGAGAAAAACGACTTTTACAGATGTTTGGTTCGCCCCCGCAGACTTCCCGCCGTTATGGCACTTAAGACCAAGTGTGTTTCTGTAAACGTGGAGCAGACTGGTCCGTGTGTGTGTGTGTGCAGCTGTCACAGAGTCTGTGTGGTGTGTGTGGTCCACAGTGTAACTCTACGCTAAAGTCAAACACGGACAGGAGACGTTTGCACTGGGTTCTCTACATTTACCGTAGGTCTCTGAGCGTGTGCTGTAGAGAGTGTCACAGTTGGCCACCGGTAGAAACTTCATTCAGAGCGATTCAAAACCCTCCCTTGGTTCAGTGAAGAAGATAAAAATCCATTTAAACCGTTTAATTGAAGTGGTAGTTGGGTCTTTCTCAGTTGGGTTGGCTTTGAAAAGGAAAAGACAAAGAGTGAGTGTGAAGACAGCTGTGGACGATAAGGCAGGAAACAAAAAAATATCTAACCCATATCTGCAAAAGAAGTCAATATTAATATGGACAGGCAATAAAAATAAAACACTATTAAAATCCCTTTTCAATTTGGACTTTGCCACTTTGGCATTTTCTTTGAGCTTATCGAATTATTACTTGATTGTAATTCGTCCGATATCGTTGGAGTAAAGATTTGATAGAAAACATTCGGCTGTAACTAGTCAACCTTTGTTCTCAAATCATGGTTGTACATGTATTAACTTTAGTGTCCAACCATAAACATTAAAACCATGTTATTCAGCTTGGGTTAAAGACAAATGTTATTTCTGACCTTTGTAAGTCCAATGTTGTGACCTTTATAAGTGAGACCATCTGACGAGAGATGTCAGTGTGCCCAACCAGAAACACAAATGTCTCTGAACCTGAATGTTTAAGGCTTTCCACGTAGACATAGAACAGCAGGAAACAGCATAAAACAACTGCGTTATGTTCAAACAGTGCACTGTACAAATGCTTTATGTAACATTTGGACCAACGTTACATGGATTAGTCTTCTTAGTCTTAACTGTCTCTGAGGTTGGATTAGACTTGGACCCAAACGCAGAGAGGCCCTTGACCTTTTCCACATAACTGCACGAGACAAGTGTTTGTGTAAGTCAAGAGTCGAGAGACAGAAGTGATCGAGTGACAGATTAAAAACCCCAACTACCACTTTAGACAACAACAGATAAACCTCCCTTTAGTCCTGCTTCGTTTTTTAAACCAGTCAGAGCAAACAGAACTCCACTTTTCCCATCGACACAGAAGAATTTAGGATTACTTTTTAGAAATTTATAAATCTTTTTTTGTTACTTTAAATGTTTAAATGTAACATCAGCAGCAGGTGTTTTGCCTAAAAAGGATCACAGTCATGATGGTCATAATGTTTTGGCTGGTTGGAGAGTTCTTTGTGAAGCACTGACCAGCTCCAAAGAAAAGAAGCAGGACGTTTCCATTTCGTCACATTATGGCACAAAATATCAAATGGCACCAAACGTCAAACTCCTGAATGTGTCTGAAGTAAAAAGATATTTTACATGTGTACAACATAAATATAGCTTTTGTATATATAGAATATTACAACATGTTTCCCACAGGAGTGGAATAAGAGACTCATTTCTGGAGATTTGTTCCCTTTTAACGCTCCCAGCTCGTCCCAGAACACGGGTCTAACGTCGGGATGGAGGTTTATATTCTCAGTCCCTTTCCTCCAGATTTAATTAAATGGAGATGCCGACAGCTTTTAGTGCATTTCCCTTGAAACTGCTGCTATCGGTTTTCTGCCCAAGCTCTGACTCCAAACGGAGACAATCAGCCGCCTTTGTTCCTCAATTTTTCATGACCATTGATTTGTATTTTCCAATAAGCTCCTCTGTTGTGTAGCAATAATTCCCTGATGCTGTGGAGTAATGTGGTCTACGGCTGCGAAAACCAGAGCATTATTAGTCTATGCAATAAACCTCTTTTGTGCTGCGGAAGTCCAGAACAGTTTCTTAAAACAACACTACGCCACAACCTAATTATACGCTTTCTCATCGACAATGTGTCTTGGGAGAAAGAAGGGTTTTATTGTTCAAGAAAATCATCTGCAAAGACTGTAATGAAGCAGTCTTAGCTTGACATCACCGTGACATACAGCAAAGATTATTGGAACAAGGACAACTCTGTGAAGCAGAAACTGACCTGACGTTAGCTGTGATACCAGCTGAGTCCACACTGACCCAGACCGGAGTGAGAAGGACTTTTAAAGATGTGTTCAGCCGAGTCCACACTGACCCAGACCGGAGTGAGAAGGACTTTTAAAGATGTGTTCAGCCGAGTCCACACTGACCCAGACCGGAGTGAGAAGGACTTTTAAAGATGTGTTCAGCCGAGTCCACACTGACCCAGACCGGAGTGAGAAGGACTTTTAAAGATGTGTTCAGCCGAGTCCACACTGACCCAGACCGGAGTGAGAAGGACTTTTAAAGATGTGTTCAGCCGAGTCCACACTGACCCAGACCGGAGTGAGAAGGACTTTTAAAGATGTGTTCAGCCGAGTCCACACTGACCCAGACCGGAGTGAGAAGGACTTTTAAAGATGTGTTCAGCCGAGTCCACACTGACCCAGACCAGAGTGAGAAGGACTTTTAAAGATGTGTTCAGCCGAGTCCACACTGACCCAGACCGGAGTGAGAAGGACTTTTAAAGATGTGTTCAGCCGAGTCCACACTGACCCAGACCGGAGTGAGAAGGACTTTTAAAGATGTGTTCAGCCGAGTCCACACTGACCCAGACCGGAGTGAGAAGGACTTTTAAAGATGTGTTCAGCCGAGTCCACACTGACCCAGACCGGAGTGAGAAGGACTTTTAAAGATGTGTTCAGCCGAGTCCACACTGACCCAGACCGGAGTGAGAAGGACTTTTAAAGATGTGTTCAGCCGAGTCCACACTGACCCAGACCGGAGTGAGAAGGACTTTTAAAGATGTGTTCAGCCGAGTCCACACTGACCCAGACCGGAGTGAGAAGGACTTTTAAAGATGTGTTCAGCTGAGTCCACACTGACCCAGACCGGAGTGAGAAGGACTTTTAAAGATGTGTTCAGCTGAGTCCACACTGACCCAGACCGGAGTGAGAAGGACTTTTAAAGATGTGTTCAGCCGAGTCCACACTGACCCAGACCGGAGTGAGAAGGACTTTTAAAGATGTGTTCAGCCGAGTCCACACTGACCCAGACCGGAGTGAGAAGGACTTTTAAAGATGTGTTCAGCCGAGTCCACACTGACCCAGACCGGAGTGAGAAGGACTTTTAAAGATGTGTTCAGCCGAGTCCACACTGACCCAGACCGGAGTGAGAAGGACTTTTAAAGATGTGTTCAGCCGAGTCCACACTGACCCAGACCGGAGTGAGAAGGACTTTTAAAGATGTGTTCAGCCGAGTCCACACTGACCCAGACCGGAGTGAGAAGGACTTTTAAAGATGTGTTCAGCCGAGTCCACACTGACCCAGACCGGAGTGAGAAGGACTTTTAAAGATGTGTTCAGCTGAGTCCACACTGACCCAGACCGGAGTGAAGGACTTTTAAAGATGTGTTCAGCCGAGTCCACACTGACCCAGACCGGAGTGAGAAGGACTTTTAAAGATGTGTTCAGCCGAGTCCACACTGACCCAGACCGGAGTGAGAAGGACTTTTAAAGATGTGTTCAGCCGAGTCCACACTGACCCAGACCGGAGTGAGAAGGACTTTTAAAGATGTGTTCAGCCGAGTCCACACTGACCCAGACCGGAGTGAGAAGGACTTTTAAAGATGTGTTCAGCCGAGTCCACACTGACCCAGACCGGAGTGAGAAGGACTTTTAAAGATGTGTGAGAAAGAACTGGACCATGCACCAGAGCAGAGTTCAGGATCATAGACTGTGATGACTTTATGAGAAGTCTATTTCTTTATTTTCATGATAAAACAATACATCTGGCAGTAGCTGGGTGTTGCTTTGTCACACAGTCCTGGTGAAGGTACACTTTCAATCCTAGGGGACTCTAAGGTTTCCCAGTTTTAAACAGAAATGACAGCTTTCGTCTCTATTCTTCAGAGACACTGCCGTCTGTTCCCCTCTGAGCGTTTATCTCCGTCCTGGGACTGTCACTGATTCAGACTCATCGTCGTTAATTAGGCAGAAACGAGACAAGCCTCGAATCCCCGGAGTCAGCTATTACTGTCTGACCGTTTCATTTACAGAAGACGAGGAACAGAGGAGGAAGAGGAGCAAGGCCCGGCCACAAAGAGCTCCTCAAACTGAAATGAACATGTGTAACAGACGCTGTTGGATGGATTCACAGATGAATGTTAAAGCAGAGAGTGGGAGGGCTGTGCAAATAAAACCTGACAGCTCTTCATTAACAACATAATTAATGTGTTTGTCTGCTCAGATTACATTATGTCCATATTTCACCCTCGAGGCTCAGACGGGCCTGGTGCTGTCAGTTTACTGTCCTCAGTGTTCTCTGACTCGGGTCTAACACTGGTCACAATGAAAAAGATCAGGTTTAATCCAAAGCCAAATTCAAAGAGAGTGGTTTACCTCGAAGCTCTCAGGTCCACTCACCGTAACGTCAGCTGCTGCGAGGACCAGGCAGGACAAAGTGAACCTGACCTTTGCTTTTGGGCCGCGTTTGTCCCAGTATTTCTGTCGAGGGGAGTTACTGCACATTCGAGTGGAGCTGGACGAGAAATAAGCATGTTTATGTCGAGATTTGTGTTAGATATCACATAAATCTGTCTTAGGTTTAATCTAACCCAGAGGTGTCCAAACATTTACAACGAGGGTCACAGAGGAAGTTTTTCAAGGTCCAACACTCGGTCTTATTAAGTAAGAGTTAGTTACAAGTTTTAGTGTGATTTGGACAGGTTTTTGTGTGATTTGGACAGGTTTTAGTGTGATTTGGACAGGTTTTGGCTGGATTTGAACAGGTTTTTGTGTGATTTGGACAGGTTTTAGTTGGATTTGGACAGGTTTTGGCTGGATTTGAACAGGTTTTTGCGTGATTTGGACAGGTTTTAGTGTGATTTGGACAGGTTTTGGCTGGATTTAAACAGGTTTTTGTGTGATTTGGACAGGTTTTGGCTGGATTTGAACAGGTTTTAGTGTGATTTTGACAGGTTTTGGCTAGATTTGGACAGGTTTTAGTGTGATTTTGACAGGTTTTGGCTGGATTTGGACAGGTTTTAGTGTGATTTGGACAGGTTTTGGCTGGATTTGGACAGGTTTTAGTGTGATTTGGACAGGTTTTGGCTGGATATGAACAGGTTTTAGTTGGATTTGGACAGAGCAGCTGTCAGGCCCAGTGTGGGACCCAGGCTGGTCTTGGGCCAGGTCTAAAGTCACTTTAATAAAACTAGAAGAGTAACAGACGGTCTGTGGACTGGACAGGCCTTAAACCTTGAAAGAACCTGTTTTTTTAAATGTGTTGCTGCAGCTGAGCCTCGACCAGTTCGTCTTCATGTTTCCATTCATTTCTTTACTGTTGCTCAACAGGTCTGTCTGGTCTTGAACTGGCCTTGAGTCAGTCTAGACCACTTAAACCTATTATGTCACTGAAAAAGAGTAACGTCAGCTGCTGCGAGGCCCGACAGGACAAAGTGAAGCTGACGAGAAGAGTCGACCACATTCATGAGAGTCCAGCAGAAAGGCAGCACAGGACCAAACCGGTCTGGTCCTGGGTTAGTCCTCGGTTGTTCTCATTTAGACCTGTTCTTGCCCTGCTTTATGTTTATGGTACATGTTTTAGACCTGTTTTAATGCTTTAGTCTCAGAGTTAATCCTGATTTCATCCTAACATCGGCCAGATTCTTGCAAACGCAGCTTTAGCTCCTTTCTCTGTAAATTCTTGAGGAAAAACTGAGGAGACTCCAAACTGCAGCTATCATTAATTTCAATCAGTCTCATCTTCATCGTCTCGCTCTTCTAACCTCCCAGCAGCCTCTGTAAATGACTCGTTCATTTCCCCATTACTCTGGACAGAAGCCGGCAGCACAAAACACTGACGCAAACTCATTAATTAGACCTTTTAAAAAGAGGAATTTGTCTTTTCAGCGTCCATTTATCACAGCTTCAGAAGGAATTAGGACAAATGAAGAATCTTTTCACTGTATTCAAATGGAAATGTGTGGAAAAGCAAGACGACGCATGTCAAACTGGATAAATACAAGCCTTGCTCCGTTTGCTTTTGTAAATATGTCAAGCTTAAATTGAAATTAAAAAGCTTTGTTGTGCTCTGAGGCTTTGTCCACTTTCATTTTATACATTTAATTTACAAATGCATAATGTAAGCTGGGTTTTCAGACTGTGTCCCTGTTATTTTAGTGTTTAGGATCTCAAGAAGACAAACTCAAACTTCCTAAATTTCCCTGGAGCCCCTCAGAGTGCATCTGTAGAGTGTGTTATCAGTTTATCCCGAGGCTTAAACCACATTTGATCTGTGAGTCTGGAGGAGGAGTCTGACAAGCAGCTTCGTCTTGAGCTGGTCTGTCCCGGGCTGAAGATGTCCGGAGCTCGTCTCTTTCAGGAAGTAGGATGCAACAAGGAGTATTTCATATTTTGGTCTTTGACATAGAAGGGTTTTAAATCAGTTGCTTTATCCATCCACAACATAATTATTAAATCAAATACAAGTCGAACTACGCTTTCTTAGACTGTCCTTGTAGAAGAGAAGATTAAATATGACCCACTCAAAAGAGTTTGTATAAAACAGAGTCTTCTGTTTAAAAAGGCTTGTTCTCATTGAGTCTTACTGGGCTCTAACAACACACCTTTAAACACAACTAACGGAAATAAAGATATCAACCATAAAACTCTTAATAAAACCATAAATGCTTTGTAAACGAATGCCTCTGTAATGATGGTTAAAGACACAAGGCGTTCCAGCACTGGTCGTGTTGTTTTATTTATTATTTATTAGAACAGTTTTTATAATGTGTTTCTCAGAAGCACAGTCCAGCTCCAGTCCCACAAAGTCCGGCCCGTGACCCCATCATGGCCCGAGATAGTCCTCTGTATTCTCTATCTTCATCCAAACAGGTTAAACCCAACTGAGACCTGTTCAAATCCATGAGACCTGTTCAAATCCAGCTGAAACCTGTTCAAATCCAACTGAGACATGTTCAAATCCATGAGACCTGTTCAAATCCATCTAACTTGTACTTACGTGTCCTGAATATGTCTTGGTTAAAGTGGTCTTCACTACAACACTAACTCTTCTTCAGTGATTCTATTAAAATGCACACCTCAAACCTTTTCTTATCCAGGGAACAATGTAATATGTAAATAAGAAACCGTCTCCTGGCTCGTGAAAGTGTTTCTGTCGCTCGATCTATACAATCCGCCAAGACACAGACATTATTGCACCTCCTTTCCTCGGCTTTACAGAAGATTAATGACGACTCTCACACATTAAACCCACCACACGGACTCGCCCACACCACACGATCAATGAGCTACATGTGAGGCAGAACGATAAGGATCTGTTAATGTCCTTCCTTTAAAGAAAACAGAGGTAATATATTCAATACAGACATTTACATCATCAGGCTTTATTCTGAATTCTAGCCTTGGAAACTGTGAAAAAATAAAATAAAAGTTCAACTTGAAGGTGTTTACGATTTATTTTTGTTTAATATCTGAGGAAGATAGAAGGAAATATACCTTTGCACGTACAACATTTCAACAGATGTCTCTCTGTTAATGGAGTTAAGTTATAACTAAGTTCAAGAAACTGAACACAGATAAAAACTGGCACTTTATACAAACATGAAGAAAAATAAATCAAATACTTTACAGACAAATATACTGAGCTGTGAACACTGGGGTTTAGGAGGCGTTTGATTCAGTGGATTTATTTTATTTTTGTGTCCAAAGAAAGAGGCATAAAAGACAGAGGTTTATTGTATTTTGTAATTTAACAGTGTCCAAATGTTTATTTCACAAGTTCAGGTTTTAGATGGATTGGAACAGGTTTAAGTTGGATCTGAACAGGTTTTAGTTGGATTTGAACAGGTTTTTATTGGATTTGAACAGGTTTTTATTGGATTTGAACAGGTTTTTATTGGATTTGAACAGGTTTTTATTGGATTTGAACAGGTTTAAGTTGGATTTGAACAGGTTTTAGTTGGATTTGAACAGGTTTAAGTTGGATCTGAACAGGTTTTAGTTGGATTTGAACAAGTTTTAGTTGGATTTGAACAGGTTTAAGTTGGATTTGAACAGGTTTAAGTTGGATCTGAACAGGTTTTAGTTGGATTTGAACAGGTTTAAGTTGGATTTGAACAGGTTTTAGTTGGTTTTGAACAGGTTTTAGTTGGTTTTGAACAGGTTTTAGTTGGTTTTGAACAGGTTTAAGTTGGATCTGAACAGGTTTAAGTTGGATCTGAACAGGTTTAAGTTGGATCTGAACAGGTTTTAGTTGGATTTATATTATAAATTATATTTTTGTTTTTATGTTGGGGCCACAAATAAAACATTTCTTCTCAGAAGCTGAGGGATGCATAAACTCTAAAACTGAACCCTGGCAGGACTTTGGACTTGTCGGTTTTACTGATATTTTTATTGTGCATTTTGTGAAAACGGAACTGTTCTCAATGAAGAAATCATAATAAAAAAGAAAGTGTATTTATGAAAGAGACAACAGTGGGTCCTGGTGGAGTCCAACAGGTTTAACTAATGTTCACTTCTTTCATCACAACAAGCTTTTCTCTCGTGTTTCTCCAAAGTGTCGCCCTGTAGCACGTGGAAGAACGTCCATACCAAAGCACCCCCTCCACACTGCCTCCCTCGTCTACTCTTAATTACCAGGAAGAACAATTAGCCCGATACGCATCTTTAAATGTCCTCCCCCAGAGAGAGATTCAGGCTAAACAAAGGTGGCTAATTCCTCATCCGTTCCTTATTATCTCAGTAAACGACGCCTCTATAGGAGCGCAGGTGCCGGCGCTGTGGAGATTGTTTTGTGAATGGAGGTTTGATGGAGTTAGAGGAAAAAGGTGGTTTAACTCACAAACAGGGGCTGTTCAGAGTGAGATAATGAGGTAGAAGACACATGCTCGTTACCACCTTTCTACTTCTCATTAGTACGTATTCAGCCGGCCTTCAGGAAGCTTGTCTCAGAAATCCAGCGCCCACGAACGAGTCATTTAAACCTTGAGCGCTCATTATTCAAGGTATGCACTCACTCTGGACCGAGAGGTGACCTGATTCCTTCAGGAGAAAACGCACAAAACAGGAACATCCTGGACAAAAGTCTAGATGGATTCAAAAGAAAACGAAGAGCACGTTGAATGAGATATAAATTTATATAATATAGATATAGACTTTGAAGATGTGTCTCGACAAACAGGACTAATTTAAGTAACTCTCATTGTATGTGCTGTAAGAGCAGAAGGTGACACTGCGGAGGGCAGTTATCACGTTCTGAGCTCCAGGTGAAAGGTAAGAATGTTATCATCCTACAACAAAGACGTTTGTCACAGTAAGACTTCTTCTTCAGGTTGTTCACATCGACTCAAATAATGCTCACATTTTCTCAGCAAAGTGAATTTAATTCCTTTTAATTCCATTTAATTCCATTAAACTCAATCCGACCTCGACTAAAACCACTTGATCAAAAATAGAACATGCTTTAGGCAAAGTGTTTTTCCTCTAATATGTTTTTTAATTGTGTTGGTCCATATTCTGTGAGTCATTCTTTGTAAAGAATATTTAAAAAAATGCAGTTTCTTAGTGACCAATCCAATCCGTCCATACGTCTTTCAGATTATAGATTATATAGTTTCATAATGTTTCTTTGGACAAACGAATGCAAAGCTTGAAGGGAATGGTTTACTTTATGCTGCCACTTACAAGGTTTTTGTCACTTTTTGCCTAACCACGTTACCCTATTGTCGTTAAAAGGAACAATCTCCAGACTCGTAAAACTTAATTGAAGTTTTAAAACAATAACAGACATAGAAATCCCCCTTTAAATCCAACGTCAGCTCAATCCTGTCACTGTACAACTCAGAGGTTATGTCTTGCTACATTAACATTAAAATCTTTAAAATGTAATAGTTGACCGTTACACTATTTAAAATCTTCTCACAGCTTTTGTTGAGCGGACACCCCCTTCCAATAGTCTAAAATATCATGAAGGTCCTCATCCTTCGCAAACTGCACCTTTTTCCGCAGGGCATGCCCGGCGGCTATGTACGCCGCTTCCTCTCTGGGGTTTTTCTTGTACGGCCGGAAACGCTCCCAGATCCGCAGTGTGCTCTCCGAAGAATACTCGGGACTAGAAGAGTAGCCCGAGTTGTAATTGTGGTGTCGTGCAGGCGAGAGCTGGGAATAGACGGCCGTGGCCTCCCTCTTGGTGCGCCCCAGCGGCTTAAGGAAAGAGGCTTTCTGCGCTGAAGCTGGCGAGTCGTTGGCACCTTCGTAGTAGAGAGCTGGGAACGAGTGGCGATGCTCGGAGCTGTGGTAGTCGGGCTGGACCTCCAAGTGTTGGGATCCAGTTGGGACTCCCATGCCTCCGCCGCTAGAACCATTATTACAACCCATACCTGCTCCGTTTACGCTAACCCCGCCACCGTTTATCCCATTCCCGTTACATCCCACGACTCTTTCGCCTCCTTTTGAGCCGCTACAACCTAAAGGGCTGTTTTTTCCGACGGATACTTGGGTGGATCTCCGCGCTGGTCTGGGATATCCATGCCGTAGACTCGAGGATTTTTGTTTGACGCCGAAGCAGAAGGAGCGCAACGATTCTTTGCATCTGCGCTCAACTGCCTCTGAAGCGGACGCACTGCGTTGGCCGGCGGTGGGTCGCGGTAAGGAGGTGTAAGGAACCCCCCGCCGCTGATCCCAGGACGCTCCGATAGAGGCATCACCAACGGCACAGGCGCCATTGAAGGATGTGGATGTGGCGTCAGGTGCGTTTGCAAATGCTGTTGTGAATTTTGTGGAATTTGATGCTGCTGGTGACCCTTGGTGTGCACCTTTGGAGATGCCTTAGAATGTATTTTCGGTGAAGGGACTTTTATCTGATCTCCTGGATGGCCTGGAGACAGCGGTAAAAGGTTACGTGCTTGGGATGCGGCGTAGCTCGGAGGCTGAGACACCGGGATGTTCTCAGCTGTTGTTGCGACGTTAGCGGAGGCATCCAGTTTCAAGGCGTCGATGCAGTTGTTGATAATCTGGTTCACCTTGTCAACTTCTTTTGCGATGGTAGAGATTTCCGACGCAGAGCCCTGACCGTCGTCGTCTAAATCGTCCCCGTTTTCAGCTTCGTTTTCATTCCGCATATCCACGACAGTCTCCCCTCCCCCTCCAGCCGCCCCTCCAGCCAACTCCCTGCCCTCAGCGATCATCCCTGCTGTCCTCACATCCATGTAGTTCCCTTTACCTGCGCCACCACAGCCGCCGACGCCGAGTGGAGCCTCGGAGAACGCGCTTGCCATCTTTTCGACTTGTGGTAAAGTGGAGAGGCGTGAGGAGCTGGTGTTGGCCGAACCGTGGAGCATCCCGGTGCTGGAGGAGGCAGACTGGGGGAGTTTACCGGCCCCGCTGTGGTGGTGCTGGTGCTGGGCCTGGTCCTGGAGACGCTGCATGGCCCCGGGGTCGTTGGCTACAGCTGCAGCTGCCTCTGGGCCGTACCTGAGGAAACAAACAGCATCTCTTAAATGAAAGCTGGGCGGTTCATATTTAGGCTGTCTGCTATCGTCTGGTATTGGTTTTATTTTATTTTAAGTAATTCTGTAAATGGTGGTATTGGGACATCCCTAATTAATATCTTTGGCTCTTGATTTGATTTTTTTGACTAATGTGGCTTTTAATCAATTAAGTTTGACACTTCTGCTCTACAGCAAAGTTAATATCCCAGCAGAGAATGGCTTGAAAAATATGTTGAAGCCGACTAAATTAGGCTCTAACTTCAAAGCAAAGCAATTCAACAAAACTAATGAGCTGAAACCAAGGAATAAATTGCTCCCAAGAAATCAATTATATCTAAGGTACACGCTTAATAATGTTTTCAGTGATTTAAACATCCCACATCTGTGCAGCAAGTCTTCGAAATCTAATAAATACAGATCTCTTTGTGGAAAAAGACATATTTGAATTAATAAAAGCCTTGTTTGCACTGGAGTGGTACGAGTCAGTTTTAGAGGAGGGTTATTGATCAGAACAGTGAGGCACTGTTACACAAATGTGGAGCTAAACACTGCAGTCTGTTGACTGGACGAGAGATTATCTGCACTCAAACAAGCTTGTATTGTAATAAACTTTCCAAGAAGAAGGAATGGTCTGGTTTTAGAAAGAGGGTTCTCTGTCTCTACTGCTTTAAACACCGAACTTGGAAAATGAAACAGCGAGGCCCTGAATGTAAGGAACTGCTGAAACCTCTGGATTTAAAGCAACACTATATATTACCTCCTGAAATCACACAAATATAAAACCTTGGTGCTTGGCTCAACAGAGGCATCTCAGAACACTTATCTTTTACAAAAACCTGCCAGATCATCCAAGTTTTACACCACAGCTTAAATATTTCAGACGTATTGATAGAAGGGCACGTCGATAAAAGTATAGTTTTACAAACCCTGCTCATTGTGTCAATGTTCAAGACTCTGCAGAAGCTGAAGGGAAGAGGAAGAAACAGGAAGAGCATAGTGTCTGTGCAGTTCGCAGCCACTTTATTATTATTATTATTATTATTATTATTATTATTATTATTATTATTATTATTATTATTATTATTATTATTGATTTATTATTAATTTATTAATATTATTATTATTATTAATTTATTAATATTATAATTGTTATTAATTTATTATTATTATTATTATTATTATTAATTTATTATTATTATTATTATTATTATTATTATTAATTTATTATTATTATTATTATTATTATTATTATTATTATTATTATTATTATTATTATTATACAGATTTATCCAAACTAGCCATGTGCTTCAGAGCACGTGTAAGCTGTGTAAATGCTCTTAGTTAGTCTGTAGAAACAGAGAGGGCTAAAACTTCACTGATCCAGGAGGATCCCTGGGTAGTGCACACTGCTGCTGAAATTGTTGTTTTGTTTTGGCGTTGGGCAGAAAAATAAATTAAACAGTTAAAGGTGAGTAGAAAGAGAAAATACGAATTGATTCAAATTCAGCATTTAGCTTTTTAGCATTATTTTTTAGCCATAATGCCCAACCCCACTCAAGACGTCAAAGTCCCTTTTGTTTCATTTTAGGTAACAGCAGCAGTATCTGGCTTTAACTCCAGATGGATCTAATGAAAGCCTGATGTTTGTCTGATGTGTTAGCAGCTAAAACCTGTCTCGTACCTCATCTCCAGAATAGTTTTCTTCACACTTATAGCCTTCTCTTTCTCCTCTTGGATGTGTCTCCGTCGAAGGCAGTAGTAGACAAGCCCCAGAACGATGACCATCCCGAACAGACACCCCAGTATGGTCATGATGTAGTGCGTAGTGGTCGAAGAATTGGCCTGATGATTCTCCAAGCCGAGCGCGATCGTTGTAAGCGACTTGCAGGTGTGATTGAAGCGCTGAGATTTACTAACGGACGCGACGCAGTAAGTATAATTGGTGTTTGGTTTGAGTTTATCCAGAGTTATTACCTCATTTTTCTTTTTGAGAGGTTTATCCGCGACTAAAGCGTGGTCGTACTGGGACAGGATGTACATTTTGTTGTACGGTTCTGGGATTTGTACTTTCAGACACACAGAATATTGGGAAATGGCTTGTATCGTGATCGTAATTTGGTTTTTATTTATCGGATCAATTGTAGAGGATGTGTTCGGTTGATGGTAAAATCCTTGATCTGTGTTTTCTAAACCCAAACCGGAGCCGTCCGGATCCGGTAATTGTGACGGCATTCCCGGGATAATCATTCCATTGCGGCATCTGGTGGAAAGAATAATCCGTGCGTTTCTGCCCTGTCCTGAAGGAGGGCTGAGGAGAGAATATCCAAACATATCCCGCGGCGTTTCGCACTGAAGCCGGTCGTAGGTGTGCGTCACGTTGTTAAAAGCCTCCAGCCACGTGAGAAAACTGAACAGGTCACAGCCGCAGTGGAAAGGATTCCCGGCCAATTCGCAAACGGTGAGCCGGTTCAGGACGCCGAACGTGGACGGGTCGAGGCGGGCCAGTTTGTTGGAGGATAGGTCCAGACTGCTGAGGCTCGGACACTCCCAGAAGGCGTTGGTGGAGATGACCTCGATGAGGTTGTGCTGGAGATACAGACACTGCAGTCGACCCAGGCCTCGCAGCATGCCCTCCGTCAGGTTTGTGAGTTTGTTGTAGCCCAGCTGCAGGATCTGGAACACAAACGGAAATATTTGAGATGGAAATAGGCTTAAGAACATAAAAAAACAACAAAGATTTTCAGTTTTAAGTCATTTAGTCTACTGTTCTTTAGGGAATAAAGAATGAACTACCTTTGATTGAATTATTATACATTTTTCAGTGTTTTGGTGTTACTCAACCATTTTATTTTGGATTATTATCAACTTTTTAACAAAGATGTCAGCCTGAGGTCAAAAAACCTGAGATAAAACCTGTTCAAATCCAGATAGAACCTGTTCAAATCCATCTAAAACCTGTTCAAATCCAGATAAAACCTGTTCAAATCCAGATAAAACCTGTTCAAATCCATCCAAAACCTGTTCAAATCCATCTAAAACTTGTTTAAATTCCTCTGAAACTTTATTAAACACCAACTGCGTCTGGTTCCAGTCCATATTTAACTCTAAATCTCACTAAAACCACGTGTAATTCAAACACAACCTGTTGAAACCTTTGTAAAAATCCAGTTAACCCTTTACATCAGAGCTGTCCTGTTGGAAACACAGCTCTAGTGTCACACGTGTCCCGTCCTAAGAACACTTCCTCACCTGGAGGTTGGCTTGTCCGGCGAAGGCCCCGTCCTCGATGTAGCTGATCTCGTTCTTGGTCAGATTGAGGTCCGTGAGGTTGGTGAAGCGGTACATGGAGGTGAACAGCACCACCTTCAGTTTGTTCTCGTTCAGCCTCAGATCATGGACCTGCCACACAGAGACATCACAGCAGTGTGAGAGCTGAGCTAAAGGCTGCCAAAGACCCTGACCCGGGCCAGGACTGGAGCTGCCACCAGTGGAGTACACACAGGAATATAAGTTCAGAGTCTAATGGATGATTTCCCGCAGGATGTGTGGAAACAGATGCTTTAAATGAAGGAAATCAGAAAATGAGCCGGAGTTTTCCAGCTGGACGTTTAACAGAAATAACTCTCCTGTTAACTCCGGTTTTAGTGAAGGATGTGGAAAAGGGAGTTTATGTCAGGACAAGTACTGCTTTAAAAGGAGAATATGGTAAATCCCTAAATTATGCAGCAATAAACAAGTAGGCTTTAATGCAGTGGTAACAAACTCAAAGTGGTGAAGGTCTGTGCTCCTAAAAAATAATCTGTTCTAGAGTCAGATTTACAAAAGTTTTAGGTGGATTTAAACAGGTTTTAGATGGATTTAAACAGGTTTAAGTTGGATTTGAACATGTTTTGTTTATTTTTGTAGCAAAAACTGTTTTAACCTACAAGATTTCATTAACAAATAAAATAAATCTGATTCAAATCCAACTAAAACCTAGTACTTTACCCGGCTCCTCCAGAGAATATGACATGTCCCAGGCCAGCAGACATAGTCCCTCCAGCCGGTCCTGGGTCTGCCCTGAGGCCTCCTCCTGATGGGACATGGCCACTCCTGATGGGACATGGCCCCTCCTGACGGGACATGAACCCTCCTGACGGGACATGAACCCTCCTGACGGGACATGAACCCTCCTGACGGGACATGAACCCTCCTGATGGGACATGGCCACTCCTGACGGGACATGGCCCCTCCTGACGGGACATGGCCCCTCCTGATGGGACATGAACCCTCCTGACGGGACATGAACCCTCCTGATGGGACATGAACCCTCCTGATGGGACATGGCTCCTCCTGACGGGACATGAACCCTCCTGACGGGACATGGCTCCTCCTGACGGGACATGGCCCCTCCTGACGGGACATGAACCCTCCTGACGGGACATGAACCCTCCTGACGGGACATGGCTCCTCCTGACGGGACATGAACCCTCCTGACGGGACATGAACCCTCCTGACGGGACATGGCTCCTCCTGACGGGACATGAACCCTCCTGACGGGACATGGCCCCTCCTGACGGGACATGAACCCTCCTGACGGGACATGGCCCCTCCTGACGGGACATGGCCCCTCCTGACGGGACATGAACCCTCCTGACGGGACATGAACCCTCCTGACGGGACATGGCCCCTCCTGACGGGACATGGCCTCTCCTGAACCCTCCAACATGGTGAGAGGTTGGAGCATTATTTCTGCCAGTGTTTCTTTTTAGTGTTTTTAATTTTACAGCGTCTCCGACTCCAGAAATCAAAGCTACAGCTAATTTGCAGCTCATTTCAAAACCTGTTTTATCAAAACATGTTCTTTAAGTATTTGTCCTTCCATTGTACCTTATAACAACTGTTTAAACACTTATCAAATCATTAAAAGAAACAGTACAATGTTGGTTTTCAAAATTCAAATGAGGCCCAGATTCTTGACCTCTGGAAATGTTCTGATTTCTAAATCTCTTGCCTGTCAGCAGTTCTTGTGACATTTCACTGCAAACTGGATTTATATTTTATGGAAACAACTTTAGATGTCTTGACTTTGAGGCGACTGGGACTCATTTGAAGCTGGACGTTTGATGGATAAGGCGGCGCAGGAAGCGTGAAGGTCGGACAGAACCGTCTGATGGGATAAAGACTCTGGGACAGATACTGACCGTGCTGTTGATGTTCGGCGGGATGGTCTCGAACGGCGGCTGGTTCTGACTGCAGATCGCCAGCCAAACGTAGCCCTTATCTCCCTCGATCAGCCAGCAGTCCGCGCTCACCCAGGCCGGCAGAGAAACCACGGCGAAAGCACAAGGACCAAGGATCTGACGGCCATTTTGGGTCGAGGTCGGAGGAAGGAAACAGGAAGAGGACGGAGACAGAGGTGGGGTTTTAAACTGGGATGAGTTGCAGGTCAGGGACAAGCAGGTCAAACGGTGAAAGGAAAGGTGTCTTCAGGGAGATTAATGTGGAACTGTCCCCATTTTAGGTGTTCAGCATCAAAGGTTTAGAGCGAACGGGACTCCAGCAGCTTCTCATGGCACCAGCACGAACCTGCAGGAACGAACAGAAGAAGAAGAGATTCACTTTATACAAGGAAGTCAAAGTTCAGTTTTTATTATAAACACAAAACCTACAAATAAGAAGTAATGTTTAATTCATCTGCTTTTCAAAGAAGTCATTAAACATTAAAATCACAGAAAAGAAAAGAACATGTTTATATCCAACAAAACAACTCTTAAATTCAAGTAGAACCAGTCTAAACCAAATTTAACTAAGAGCTGTTCAAAACCACTTAGAACCTTTTCAAATCCGTTTAGATTCATGTAAAACCTGTGAAAGTCCATCTAGAACCTGTTCTAATCCAACCAAACCGGTTGATTTCAGCTGCATGGGTTTCCAGCAGGAGTAGGGTCTAACTCAGGTGAGCCGTCTCCATGGTTACGCACCGAGTGCAAGAGGAAAGTGTTTTTGGAACATTGGTTGAGAAGATGTGCTCCAAAACAAAGACGCTGAAAGTGTATTTTTAATTGTCAAAAGCACCAGAGATGGTTTTATTTTTGAAATTAAAGGAAAACCGTTTAATCTTTTCTGGATTTTCTCAAAACAGTTAACTTCTTTGTGATTAAAAACTAACTCCACTTCATAAACGCTGATGATACCTGTCGATTTTTAAAATCCTTCACCAACAAATGAAGACCAAGACCAGAGTCCAGTCTTAGACCAGGTCCAGACTCAGAGGTCAGTGTTTGAAGGAGACAGAGTTAGTCCAGTCTTAGACCAGGTCCAGACTCAGTGTTTGAAGGAGACAGAGTTAGTCCGGTCTTAGACCAGGTCCAGACTCAGTGTTTGAAGGAGACAGAGTTAGTCCGGTCTTAGACCAGGTCCAGACTCAGTGTTTGAAGGAGACAGAGTTAGTCCGGTCTTAGACCAGGTCCAGACTCAGTGTGTGAAGGAGACAGAGTTAGTCCGGTCTTAGACCAGGTCCAGACTCAGTGTGTGAAGGAGACAGAGTTAGTCCGGTCTTAGACCAGGTCCAGACTCAGTGTTTGAAGGAGACAGAGTTAGTCCGGTCTTAGACCAGGTCCAGACTCAGTGTTTGAAGGAGACAGAGTTAGTCCGGTCTTAGACCAGGTCCAGACTCAGTGTTTGAAGGAGACAGAGTTAGTCCGGTCTTAGACCAGGTCCAGACTCAGTGTGTGAAGGAGACAGAGTTAGTCCGGTCTTAGACCAGGTCCAGACTCAGTGTTTGAAGGAGACAGAGTTAGTCCGGTCTTAGACCAGGTCCAGATTCAGTGTTTGAAGGAGACAGAGTTAGTCCGGTCTTAGACCAGGTCCAGACTCAGTGTTTGAAGGAGACAGAGTTAGCTATAACATCTTTTATGCTGTGGTGCGTTCAAAGACACAGATCTTACGTTCAGTTCAGTTGGAGGTCTTTGTAAAGTCCAGTGTCGTGCTACTACGACAGTAATAATCTTATTCAAGTCTTACGTAAAGGCAGTGTTATTAAGGCTCGTGATGCGTGAATGATTAAAGGCTGGTGGAAAATTGTGCTGTGGTCCACATTTGCCCAGATGGATTTGAATTAATTGAGTTTAGGCCTTATTTGAAGAAGTGTAATAAGTCCAATGGAAACTAATACCCATTCCACTCAATCCCTCCAGGAAACTCGCCAGTGTAATAAACCAATTAACTGCTTTGATTATTTCATCATGTCATAATAAAGCACACTCAAACATGCTGTCTATGGGACTGGTCGAATAAAAATATGAATTATAACATTCTTTCACAGTTTCAGAAGGTTTTAAACAGACTTGACTTTGAATGTTGCAACTACATCAAAACTACAGAATGGTGTAAACTCTGATTTTGAAGTAATTTTGAGGCTATAAAAATAACAAGAGTCAAGGCAGCGTAAATAATCGGCCCTCGTCTGGTGGTGCCTGGTGGTGCCATCTTTACCCTTTAGTGTGACTCAGAACATTTCCATTGGAGCCACGCCATGTTTTCTACGGTGCTGCTGCGGTGAAGTCAGAAAACCGCTTTATAAGGCCAATGGGATCCCTGAGCAGTGAGCCTTCATGAGGTGCCCAAAATGTAGTCTGTAGTAAATCGACAGAATTTGGCACATTCTTTAGTCTCTGGGAGCCTGCCATGATGATACCAGCAGGCACAAGGCCCACGGGTCCCAGAAATTCTGTGGACACATGAGAGTGTTTAAGACCTTTATGCAAGTCAGTAACTTCTGAAACGTCAAGTGTTGCCCACTGAGAAACCACTCAAACTTTTGCTCAAACAACCAAAGAAAAGCTTAGACTAAACTCCACTTATCGACTAATCACTTTGTCACAGCTGCTGGCCTTTCAAACACTCTGGACACCCGTGTGTGATGGATAAGTAGAGTTTTAAGTCCTGACACACTCACATAAACTGATGAATAAACGCCAACAGCACAAAGACCAAACCAGTGTGATCAGAGTTAATAGAAGTCAACTATCCCTCGTTTAATATCGGGTTCATTCAGAAAAGAACTTGAGGAGGAGGAGTTATGATTAGTGAAAAGAAATTTTAAGAACGGGGCAGTGTGAGCTTCAGTCTGAACAGACCTGTTGTAATTTGCATGTTTTAACAGAACGTTCAGTTATTTACCTGTCTCTGGGGATTAGCTCCGGATTAGGCTCTAATCCAGCGTTAAATATTCGGTTTCTCACCACTGCAGCTCTCACTCTGTTAATTTGTTTTGAAGATTTGATTTCCATCCAGGGAAGACGTTTCAAGCCAATAAGACCAGAATAATTATGATTTAAATATTAATGTAGACATATTTAAATGGGAGTCAATAAGATCCAGCCCTTACTTCTAAATTCGTTTCTGGCTGCTCCTCTTCTTTCTCAAGAAGCAGGCTTTGTAGAGGCACAATATGTGTCAACCTTATTAAGGCTCTAAAATCAATTGTAATTATGTTTTATTCAAAACTATCCTGCCGTTTGGTTTAGTTGCACGTGTTTGAATAACTTCAACATTAGCACAATAACCATTGTCAACGCGAAGGAGTCGGCTCATTAGCTTTATGTTTGCTCAGACAAAATAGCATTTACGTTTCCTATTGGTTCTTCCTCGCCTCACAGCCACTCGACTACTCACAGAAAAAAAATCTATTCTGTTAATTATTGCAGTATTTCACTGATATTCTCGGATTGATTCAAATTACAGATGAATCTCTTTTTTAAATGTTTTTATTAAACACATTCATTCCAGGTCTTTTGTATTGCACTTAAACTTGTGCTTACTATTTTAATAATTAAATAAATGTATTTTATGCAGTGTTGCTCTTTGGCATGTGCACATGTAGAATAAAACATTAGGTTTTCCAGATTCTTACATAAAAAAACATAAAAAACACATTATATCATCTTACAATACATTATAGGGATACATGGGGATATATCACGATATATCGTATTGTGGCAGGTGTATCGTGATACGTATCGTATCGTCAGGAGCCGATGGACACCTCTAGTACAAAGACTTTAGAATGAAGTACGAGCGCTTACACTCAACCTCTTCTCTTTTCTAGTTTCTAAATTCCTCTAACAATATCTAACACACCTCCATGGGCCTGGACCTGGACTCAAACTGGACTTGGATTGTTCCCCGGGACCTCTCAGGCGTAAATCAGGATCTGTGTTTCTCCTGCTCATTCGTGTTGGACCTTTTTCTCCCAAATTATTCAAACCACTGCTTTCTGTTTTGCATTAAACTTTCAAATGAATGGATTTTTCATTTTCAGCCCAAGGTCGAAGGGCCATTTCTATTCCACTAATGTTAACCCAAGCAGGACCAGCTTCTGTCATCTCTATTCAGAAGGTGTGCAGACTTCTACAGACACCGCTCTTTCTGCTCACGGCCACCTTTATTTTACAATCTGTCCATCACAAGCCCAGCCCTTCAGTTTAAGACGTATGAGGCTATTGTTGCTCTGGCTGACCGCTCTGGACTGAAAATGGGATTGACTTCATTAGGTTTTTCAGTTACACGCTCTATAAAAGCTAACACATAAAAAACTTACTTTACAGAATATGTATTTGAGAATAAACCTAGCTCAGTCAAATTAAATTACATTCAGTATTCTTCAGCATGCTCATAAATAATTAAGTGGATATTTAAAAAAGGGATTTAGTCCAGATTTTCAGACGACTCATCAGGCTCTTCCCTGCGCCATCGACTGAACTGAGCTAAACTGATCTCTGGAGAGCTTCTTTGATCAGAGGAAGAGGCCCGATGATGAGAGGCAGAGGACAAGACAGACAACAAAAAGAAAGCATTTAAAAGAAAAGAGAACGAGTCCTACTTAAATTAAAGGTTCATCTCATCAACAGGGAATATCCTTCAAACACTAGAAAAATACTAAAAACCCTGCTTCCTTTTCCATCAACTTATCTTTGTGCCGTAAACAACAAAAAAAAACAAGTTTACGGCGTATCCTGGACAAACTTCACTGTTTCCCTTTATGGACATTATGAAATAAATGAAAATAAACTAGTTTGGTTTCATTATTAGTAAGTTACACTCACAGCGAAATGATCAGTGAAAGATTTAGTTCTGAATGACATAAGATGGTGCAAAGGTTTTAGCTGAGTTTTCAGTCTATGTTCATGTCCCTTTGTTGCCCGTCCTTTCTCTTGTTAAAGTGCAAAGTCGACGGTCATACATACTTTTGGGATGTATCTTACAGCGTATCTTCACCGACTCTAAAGACATACGGACAAACAGAAGGACGAATAGACATCGGACCAAATAAACGGAGCATTTTCATTCCTAAAGTTTGTCAGCACAGCATTCAAGCCAGTGATTTAGAAATTCAAACTCGGAGGCTGTCAATCTTCCCCGCAGCCGTCCAGACTTCTGTCGGCGGAGAAGCAGCCAGACTCAGGTAAGAGTGAGAGCTGCTCCATCAGGGAAGCAGCCACACAATCAGACACAGAGCCCAGGCTTGAATTAGCAGCGTCTGTCACATCGGAGCAGGTTGGATGAGCCCAGAGTGATGCCTATTAGCTCTATCTGTGAGTCCCAGGCCTGAACACACAGACAGACAGTCTTTATCCTCAAATCCATTTCCTGCTATGCTTTTTTCTTCATTTGTTTGCTAGGCTGGCAGATTATCCTAATTATTTGAATACAAAGACTTAGTCTGGTCTCTAATGATTTGGACGTGGAGTTAGATTTCCAAAGGGCAGTACCAACAGAATAAAGTGCCTCTGGACACAATTGGATAAACATACGACCAATCAGGAAACAAAGCCTCACAAAAAGCCTGTCTCAGTTTGTATTAATCATGAGCACGGACCTCTACATACAGGCCGATTTGGGAATTAAAAGAAATGAGAGCGCTTGCTCTGGGGCAGTTCTGGAGACAATGAGCAGTCGGGCGTCCAGCTAAATCCAAACAGACAAAGAGAAGTAACAAGAAGAAGGTGGGGCTCGACAAAGACACTGGATGCTACTTATCTTTAAATAACTAACTTTATATTCATCAAACACAACTGCCACGGATTCAAGACACATTTAACTCAAAACAAGATGGATATGAACACATTTTTACCTGAGCCACGATGCACCTCCACGAACATCCCTTTAACACTCAAGGATCAATAAAGTCCCAGCGAGGAAGACACTGAAGCAGTCTAAAGTCTCACTAGAAGTTTCAAATAAGGATCCTTTTCAACTTAGTGTCTGACAAACTGTGAGACACACACTGATAGTGTTACTATTACAACAGCAAAAAACTTTATAAAAAATAAAATATAATAATTGTCTTTTTTCTTTATGTTAAATATCATAAAATATTCAAACAATGAAGTGGTTGTACAATGCACTTTTCCTTTAAGTTTACCTAAAAAAAGAAAATGGTCCATTTAGTTTAGTTTGTCAGAAAAAAGCCCCAGTCCGCTGAGTGTTCACAGCTGCATTTTAAACTGCACCAAACGAAAAAACATTCATTTTTACGGAGCACACTCGATAGTGGTGTTAGCCCAAATGCTAATAAAGCATGTCACAATTTTATTTTAGCTTCTTGGTGCTACATTTAATGTTATTTAGTCGGACAATCTTGTTTAGCTTATTTTTTTTTGATAGTGTGAACGCACCCGTAGATGAATCCTGAAATTAAACCTGCGAATCATTTCTTTTTAATGGAACACAAAACTGTATTGTTATGAAACCGTCTGGTTCAGTGTGGCTTTAGTTCTGGGCTTATTCTAAATGATACAGAAGGTTATACGTATATAGTTATTCATTTGACTGTCCTGAAAGCAGTCGTGTGTAAAGTGCAGTTATTACAGGCCTGGAAACAGACTCTGTTCTGTCGTCCCTCTGTGAGTTCATTATGGACGACTCCTCGCAGCTCGGCCCCTGCAGCTCGGCCCCTGCAGCTCTGTAGGAATAACAGGGCACGATGGGAGCTTCCTGCCCGCTTCAGGGGGCGACAGACCGAAGACCTAACCCACCACAGACCGACGAAGAGATGTAGAGGAGCTACAATTATTCCTGCTTTTAGCTCCACTGTAGACTGACCTTTACATAAATGAGATATAAGACTGTGACTGCAGCAGGCTTTTCTCACAACACTGGAAGAAATAATAGACTTTTTTTCACATTCTTAATCCGGTTTAAGAAGCGTGAGCATATGTGTTAAGAATAATAATGTGTCTCTAATGACTCGTTACTTCAGTGTTTGGCTGAGAGCAGATGGAGGGAAGGCAGCACATATGCACATGTTTCACACAGGCTTCTGTCTTTGGCAAATATTACCTCAGCTCTCTCAGTTTGGCTCAAGACAGAAATGCAGAGTCTTATTTGTGAAGTTTCTGCTGTGACGATATAGATATTATTCCGTGCACGCTTGTGTATTGTGCATTTGCAGCCTATGAAATATAATGAATGTAATGAATAACGTTGAGCAGGTTAAGTCGTTTAATGGTAACTAACTATAAACCTGGAAAGCACAAACACCAGCTTTCTGGAAGTAAGTGCCGCGCGGACACTGCAGAACAGGTGTGAGGGTGGATTATTGTAGCTGTAGGAGGCAAGGAAGTGAGAAAACAGGAAAAAAGTGAGTCACCGGGTCGAGATGAGGAAGAAAAAGAAAGTGCTGTGGGACTGGAGCCACTCAGAGTTGAAGAGATGGGGGCGACAAGTGTGTGTTTGGAGAAGAAGGACAGTGACGGACTGTGAGGATGACATGAGGGGATAGTAGATGTGGCGTAATGAGAATAACTGAGGAGGAGGAGTGTTCAGGCCTGAGAGGGAGCCCTCAAATCAGACAATCAAAGGAATAAAGAGGAGCTGAAGTGATCGTTCTGAGCTGGCAGCGAGCACCAGCTCACTCAAAACCCTTTCAGTCAACACTAATCCTACTGCCTGCTTTGTCTGGGGCTGCATTTCCACATTTTATTTTGAATTATCAGCAAATATGAAGTAAACATAGGAGAAACTAAAGTGGGAATACTCCAGGGCAGAGGTGATCGAAGGGTGGGTCCTGGGACACTTTTACCCCTCGTTGGTCTTTGATGGAGTCCGTTTGAGACACCATCAAAGACCAACGACTACTGACAGATTCATACTTAAGATAACAGTGGGTCATGTTTAATGACGCCACGAAAAGTGTTTTAACCTAATTAAATCCTTTCTGTAGAAACAGTGTCAGATAAACCGTATCTGAAGCAGACTTTTATAAACGGGACTCATTGTCGACACTGAATCTAAACCAGAGTAAAAGCTGTTGTAGCTGCGAGAGGCTGGAGGAACAGCTGCTGCAGGAAACATTCACCTGTGTGTGTTTATTCAGCTGCTGAGAAGAAACATTTATCATCTTTTCTGTTTGAATATGACCTTTATCACGGTTTGTTTCCCCTCTCATTGTTTGAGTGTGTATCGTCAGCTGAGTGCAGTTTAACAGAACCCCTCCCAAAGCGAGCCTGGATCTCATTAATGGACCGTACACTAGGTCTCAGTTCCTAAAAGTTGACTTGTTCATAGCATCATTCTCTCAAGACCCTATTATAATAGCCCACATGAATATGGATGTTAGTATTGTGCCCTTAACTGTGCTCCTAAACGCGGGACACGTTTGACTTTGTGGGTCGTCCGAATGCAGATCAGTGAACACAGCCTCGAACGAGTCAGGACTCATTAGATCCTTTTGTGTTTCACTTTTCAGATAGCTCTTAAAACTCCCTCAACATTCATGTTTCCCAACTTTCTGTCAAAGTTGTCATTCCGTGTTTTGTCAGTAGTTTATTCACACATTTCTCTTGCAATATTCGTTTTGTGGATGTTTAAGAGGATGTTGATTTGCACATTTGGATGTTTTATTCATATTTTGAGTGTCGTTCCTGTTGTTTATTCAGGAAACACTGAAGGACACGACCCAGAAATGCCTCACTGTAAAAAGGATTGAGCTGCTTCACCGGGTTTTAATCAAGTTTGGGAAAAAAAACAGGACAAAAACCGACACAGTTTAAATGAGGAAATGAGGAACAATGTGTTTCAAAAAAACAGAATAATAGTGGATTTTAATGGTGAAAGTAATTTAACCAAATCTTTTCAAGTCGACCAAAAACCAAATGTACTGTGTGGAACCACTTCCACATTAAGATTTCTGTTTGTCTGTGAGGTCATGCGTGAATGAGTTGTGACCCTGCGGCGTGGAGCTGGAGGAGGGGCCTCTGTTTGGAGCAGCCGTGTTAATGTCAGGAAACACCCGCGGAGGTTCTGCCGCTCACATCTGATCAAATATCATCGCTGCAGCTTTACCATAACTGTAATCCGATATTTATCCTTTTAGATTATTCAGCCGAGCATGAAATAAGAGCTGTATGACATATAGATACATTTTTTATCCTGAGGCGTAATATACCAGCGTTTGTCTATGAACCATTTTAACACAGTGTAACTGCAGCTTGAGCCTCAAAGTCCTCGAAAACAGGAAGAATAACCCTCTCCCACTCCAGCTACTCCACAGTTTTTCACAGCAGTGTGTTTCTAGATGAAAAGATTCACAAAATCACCCATTTTCGTGAGAGTAGTTACTTTGGAGTGGCCTATTCAGAGGGAGATTTACAAAGGAACTCGCTCACAACATAAAACCGCTCTGTCGCTTTAAGCCCAGACCCATGCCACTGACCGCGTTTATGTCATTCACTCGAGTTAGTGGTCGATCTCGTCGATGTGTCTCATTTAGAGAGTAACTGTGGAACTTTTAACCAGTAGAGGGCGCAGATGGCTTTCTACAAGTGACAAGTGAGAAAAAACATGTCTGTTTTAGTCTATTTTGTACAAATACAACACTGCTGTGTATTTTCTATTTCTGCTGCTTCTTTTTGATCCGTGCATCACTCACTCATCTCTGGAGATAAGCCCTCGTCCCGGGACAGGACAGTTACACAAGGTTTGTGTCCAGATGAAGGCGCTGTGTCAGTGAGACCAACTGTGAGCCTGTAAACCACAATAACCCATTAAAGTCCTGTTATTTTAGCTCTTATCATCAGCAGAAAAGTACAAAAGCTCTCTGTGAATGAACGTTGATACAATTATTAAAGCTTCCACTTAAATTACTTTGATCTGAGGGAACTGCAGCAGATACAGAAAGAACTGTAGAATATTTCTTCTTCTGAGAATACAGTTACAGATAAAACACATCATCATTGAATTAAGATCTCTATTTCTCTGGAGGGGGCTTTTTCTCTTCTGCTGCTCTGAAGCACATTTAAATTTAAACCTATATTTACATTTATCCGATAATGGTGTCTGAGAGAAGGGCTGACAGAGCAATAACAGCACAAACAAATACAGACGCAGAGAGTCGTTACAAAATCGATGAAAGAACCGCTCGCCCGCAGCCGCTCAGACAGATCTCTGGTTCAGACGCTAAACGCTGGAGAAGATGGTGATGAGCTCGAACTGAAGGAGGCATGGCTCTAATTAGCTCGCCGACTCAAACCAACACTCCAGTCTGTAATTAGTCCACGCTGAGAGCCCAGAAGTGGGCAAGAAGTGGGAAAAGACACAAGAAGCTCCTCATGAGGAAGTGAGCCCACTCGACTGATTTTACTCGAGGAAGATTTTAAATGTGCAGTGAAAGTGTGAGTGACACATGAAAAAAGTCTTTAATATCACCCAACCATTAACTCTAATATCTGAAGCTTTTAGGTTAAATACTGTGCTTCCACTGCCACACTGGTCATACCCATTTGAAATAACAATTTTATCACATGCTCACAGTTGAACTAATGCATTAACCTGCTTTAGCACTGTTTAAATACAAAGCGTGAGAGCGATAACATGCGTTGTATTCTTATTCTTATGGAGTCTCTGGGACCACACAAACAGACGGAGCCGGCTCATACGTATTCAGCTGCTCAGTCTCAGAACCACTGATGGAGCGTCGCACTTAAATCTAATCCAGCGAGCGTGAAATCTTCAAAGTCCACCTGCTGCAGTCAGAGCGAACACACTGCGCAGGTAAAGAGCCATCCTCAGGCAACATCAGATCATTCTCCGGTTCATTCAAACGGAAAATGATGCTATTACTGGGATTCACAAAGCACCTCTCACTGCAGGAACACTTTTCGTTTCTGATAATGCAGCATACCTCTTTTATCAAATGAATCTGTGGAACTTTCAGAGCTCCTCAGAGACGGGACCAGAGCCCAGAGCAGCTCTCGTCTGTTGTTGAACTCCAGCGGCAGGTACGAGGCTGTCACGGTGAAAGAGAAAAGCCAATGAGCGCCACATCAATAATAAATCAATAATCCACCAACACCAGGGAAAAATGACAAAGCTGAATATTTATGAAGCATAATGAATATTCTCAGTGAGATAAACAGATCAGAACTAAACCTATCACTGATTAAAGGCAGAGCTGCT